>JAQZBX010000884.1:20580-93970 GCA_029593785.1 Cabassous unicinctus
AAAAAAAAAAAAAAAAAAGTGAGACAACCCAAATGCCACAAATGAAAAAATGTATAACTAAATTATACCAGTATCGTCATGATACAAGATAAACTTTTCATGGAATTTAGGAGCTCACAGATTTATTGAGTGATTCATGAATCCAGCAGCATCCAACACAGAAAGTAGCAGGGAGGTCTGCTGAGGGAGTCAAAAGGGGAAGCTCATATAATGTGAACTTGGAAGTAAGTGAGAAAATGGTCTGATAGGCTGAATTTAGGTTTCCATTTGTCTTACAAAGTGGGGACCAGATTTACATTGATTAGTATGGTAAACTTGTCCATTCTGATAAGCTCTCTCTACCGAACGAACCCAAACTAGTTTTATCACCAGGTGTTGTTTATCAGCAGCCCTGTAAGATGTGTTTGGTTTTCTTGGAAAAACCCTGCAGGTCAATTTTTTATTGTCTTCTGGAAAAGCCCTTCTCAGAAAAGCGTCTTCTCCTTGCCGTGCCCAATGCAGGTGGCTATTTTAACTTATTTAAAACAATGGAATAAAATACAGCTGAGTACTTAAATAAACTACAGTTGCACCAGACAAATGGATGAATTATCTAAAAAATATAGTTGAGTAAAAAATGACAGCAGTCATTATGATATCATTTTAAGAAACTTCAAGAACAAGCAAAGTTAAACAATATGTTATTCAGACCTAGACATATATTGATAAAAGGGGATTATTTTATCAGTAATCAGTAATTATATAACTTCTTCAATTCTTAAGTGGTTTCATGTGTATTCACTATTTATTTTATATAATTTTAAATCAATATTTTTATATTCATTAAAATTTTTATTTGTTAATGAATCCATTAAATAACTGAAGTTAAATTGATAAATAAAACCAGGAAATACATGAACCAATGGTCAATGGAATTAGAATGGTAAATACAAAATATCCATTCAATCAAAGGAAAACCTCAATAGTTCTGTGTGCACACGGTTCTTAATAAAACAAGGACCGTAAGATTAGGAAGGGTTCACTTGCAGGAGCAGAATTTGAATCTGAGTCTGTAGGGATCAAAGCCTCTCCATTATCCCTTGCTGCCTCAAAGTCCACGTCAGGACCATTGTGTAGTCATCAGCAAAGTCCTTTCCAGATTTTCAATCCTTTCAATATTTAGGTTCATATTAAAAGATACTACATAGCACACTTCAAGGCCTCCTGGTTGTACTCCTTTCACTGCCAGGATCCTGGTACTGCCTGAAGGTGACATGAGATAGGCTTTGCTCAGGTAGCTGGTGTGTACCACCCAGCACCTCCTACGGTCAAGCAAATATATGTGTCAGAACTCCCCGAGCCACACCCTGGAAGACAAGGGAATACCATTTCCTCTCTCTCTGCATTCACTTAGCTTGAACCATCAGAGGAAATTCTTCACAGTGGTGAATTAACAATGAAATGCAGCATGATTTCCATTTGCATTTTTCAAGTTGAATTCTCAATGCAGAACAGATATGAATGATTCAACTACAGGTATGACAAAGGTGGGGTGGGGGCAAAGGGAGTGGACACTGCCTGAGAATGGGATTTCCTTTCAATTTCTGGCTTTTATAGGTTTTTAATTGGCTCAATGAAAGCAACACCATGATATGTTGTAACTGTCTCTCTAAATCCTAAAATGACATACAAGATTAAGGTAAATTACATTTACTCTTTGCTCTCTTTGGTTTAATTTGTCAGTAGGAAAGCAAACTGCTCTCTAATAACTTTTGTACTAAAAATAATGAATATATAAATAATCAAATGATAATATTTGATTATGTAGCCATTGGGTTCCTATATTTTTTTATACAGGATGCTGAAAAACCATAATAAGGTTTAAAATGCTTTTATTTGCATATTTCAACAGATGCCAATTTGCATTCCAGAATATGCTTACTATATTCAGAATATGCCATTTTACTTATAATATAATTGCAAGTACCAGGATTACACTAATTATGTCAGGATAATTTGTGGAAACGTGAAATCTTACCGCTTCTTCCTGCCACTTTTCCTCCACTCTCATTTCATTCTGGTAATCCAGTTTTGTAATCCCATGCCTGTAGCTCTCTATTAGACCAGATGCAAGAGAAGCTTGAGGCCAGACTTAAGGAGAAATTCTAGGTGTCCCAAAGGTTGGGCAAGAAAGAGGAGCGAGAAGGGTGGGGTAGGGTAAAAGAAAAACTTTTCGTGCAATTTAGGATCTCACAGCTTTATTGAGAAATTCACGAATCAGGCAGCATCCCATTCAGAAAGTAGAAGGGAGTTCCATTGATGGTGTGTCCTCATCTAGAGCAAATACCCAAGCAGGTGAGGAAATGATCTGATAGGCTGGTCTTAAGTTTCCATTTTACATAGGGTTATGTCTTCTCTCCAGAACAAAGACTCCATTCTTACTAGCATCTATACCCAGTTCTTTCTTCCCTCCCTTTAAAGGATAAAGTTTCCTTTTTCCCATTCAGGACAAATCTCTGCACTTCTGCTCAGAGCTTCATGTCTCCTTGCCCACTCAACAGCATCATGCCTTCATTTATTTGTACTCTATGTGGCATCACCAATATTCCCCTCTAAAATGGATTATTTTTATCATGGCATAAACATGTTATAGCATTTCCCAATTTTTAAAACAGGTTGCTTTAACATGATCTCCCCACTCCTTTACTATTCAAGTTCTTTTCTGCTTTTCTAGTAAAATTTTCAAAATAATTTTCTATGTTTGTTGTCTCAATATTCTTAACCCCTTTATAGTCTTTAATCTACTCAAATCTGTTTTGTGTCCCAGCACTCTTTTGAGATCACCCTTGTCAAAATCACAGTTGACCTCCACGTTGCCAAACACAATGGGCACATCTCTGTCCCCATTTTACTCAACCCATCAACAGTGTTCGCCCTTTTAAACACCTCCTCCTGCTGAAAACATTCTTCTATCTTGTCTTCCCTCATACTTCATTTGTCTGGTTTCTTTTCACTGCCTCCTCTGCCCAAAGCTCTTGCTTTTCGAAATGCTAGATTATCTTGTGGATCAGTCCTGAGTCCTGGGCTCTTTTCTTTGTTCTCTTTATGCAGCCTTTCTTGTTGATGTCCTATAATCCTGTACCTTTTAATAGTGTTTAGAAGGTTGATTTCCTATAGTCCTGTATTTATCAATAACTTTCAATTTTATTTCTACATCACCAAGCCTTTCCCTGGAGCTCAAGATCCATATGCACAGCTGTCCTTTTCATCGATCCAATCTTCTCATTTTGCAAATGAAATTTCCAAGGTTACAGGTTTCAAAAAACCTGGACTCAAAGTCCCTTCTTTTGGTTGGTAAACTTCAAGATTCTGGTGACCTTTCAAATTTCCATGGTTCCTAAAAGATTAATGCCTGTTGGAAGCAATTTGAGGAGATGAAAGGGAATGTCAAATATTCTGCATGTGTACTTGAAAGGTGAGAAAGCTCTACCCACACTCATTCAGATTCCACACAGTAGGGTTTCAGTAGACTGTACACCTGCTCCTGACTGCTAAGTTCCCTGGCTGCTCCGGAGATAACAAATGACAGTGGAGGATTGGAAGGAAGCTAAAGATCATATAGCAGAAGAATATCACTGAAGAGGGGACATAAAGTAGTTTTAAAAACATAGAAATCATAGTTTTTATTGTATATCTTCAATGGGCATACATTTGGAAATGTTTATCAGAATCAAAAACTGATGATATTTGTGAGGCAATCTAATTTAAATATAGCCTCAATCTACCCTAATTTTTAATTTAAGTAAATCTTTGGAATAATATTACATCTAAATAATGTGGATCTCTGAAGATTACATTTTTAGGCACATCCAAATGAAACAGGCTTCTCAGTTCTTTAACAAGCTGTTCCGGAAGCGGGTGTGGCTCAATCGATAGAGCTCCCGTTTACCATATGGGAGGCCCCGGGTTTGCTTGCCAGGGCCTCCTTGTGAGGGCAGGCTGGCCCACGTGGCGCGGTGGGCTGATGCAGCAAGACCTCACAGCAAGGGGGAGATAAGCAGACCCAGAAAAAACACAGCAAATGGACACAGCAAACACAAGCAGCAAAGGGGGGATAAATAAATAAATAAATAAATCTTTAAAACAAAACAGAACAAAAAAAACCCAAGCTGTTCCCTCACCTGGACATCCCTTTTTCCTACTTAGCTTTTGACTCAACAAATCTCAATCCATCATTGAAAGGCCGGCTCAACTATCACGAATCCTGAAAGCATTTCCAAATCCTTTAAATCAGTATGTGTTGTTGCTTCCTAATTATTCCCTAGTTTCACCTGTTTGTATCTTTCAAGTACTTATGAAACATATCTTATTTTAGAGTTACATATATATGTCTTCAGCCTCCATTGGACTGGGACCTCCTTGAGGACTGGTGGGATGTCTTATTCATCTTTGGACCTAGTACAATAATGTTTATTTTGTTCCAAAATATTAAGTAGAATATATCTTTTGAAATTAAATCACAAAGGGCCCTTGTTAATTTAAAGTTCAGCTTCACAGGCCTGGAATGACTAGGTGGTGTAGAGACTCAAAGCTCTATAACTAAAAGATCTCTCTCTCAGCTATCCTTTGTTCTTGACTTTGGAATAGATCCCCATCAGTCTTCTAGGGAAAGTGTTTGTAGATTAGTTCCCTTTGATAGTGGTACTAAGATCCCCCTATCAGAGCAATTGCAGTGAAGATTGATTGCAAAGGTCCCTCTCCCCTTTAAAGGAGAATGTTTGGACTCCTCAGTAAAGGAGAGCTAAGGAGAAGAAGGAGGAGATGTGATGACTTCTGCAGAGGCAGAGCTGCACAAGCTGCCTTCCCAGGAAAGAAGGAAGATACCGTGTTGCAGCAATGGGCTTTCCCCTTGGCAGATAGAGCAAACAGCCCTGGCAGGGAAATTGTGGTGGCTGAGGATGATTTGGTGTTCAGGAAGTGTTCAGACTTCCCAGAACACGTCTTCTCAGCTTCCGATGGGGCCTTTTATCAGACTCATCTTAGGCGTTAACCACCCTATGGAAAATGACATAGTGCAAAATTGGGAAGGGATAAAACAAATATGGCATACATATTTTTAACATAAGCTTAACATATATACCAGTTATTGTTAAAATTTAGCTCTTATGAACCCATCCGTTTTAGTTTGCAAAAGGCTTCCAAGGCAATATACCAGAAATGGGTTGGCTTTTGCAATGGGGATTTATTAACTTAGAAGCTCACAGTTCTGAGGCTCAGAAAAATGCCCAAATCAAGGCATCAGATGAAGCTCTCTCCCAAAAAAATCTCAGCTGCTGGTGATCCTGTACTCCTGTCCCATGGCAGGGCACAATGGAGGCGCTGCTCATCTCTGCCTTCTCCTCCAGGTGCCATTGCTTTCAAGTTCTGACTTCCTCCAGCTTTCTCTGTGCTCCTGTGGCTTTTTCTCTCCTGGATTCCATTGATTTCAGCTTCTGGCTTCTGGGACTTTCTCTCTCAGCTTCCGGGGGTTTCTCTCCCTCTTTCTGCAGCTCCATTTCTCTGTATTTGTCCTGTTTATAAAGGATTCCAGTAAGAGGATTAAGACCTAGCCTGGGTCACACGCTACTGAAGTGATCTAATCAAAAGGAAGGTCCTACCTCCAATAGGTTTACATGCACAGGAATGGATTAGCTTAAGAACATAACTTTCAGTGGTCCCCGAAAGACTCAAACTACCACACCATCTAAAAGCAGGGAGAAGATTACATAGATTCTCTTTGAAAATGACTGGTTTTCTGGTGTGGATGTGTGCATTCAGCTGGCCAGCTGTGGTTTATTGACTTGATTCAAGTGGTGCTACTCACATTTGTTTCTTTGTCGAAGCATAATTTTCAAAAAGTTAAACTCATCACTCTTGTGCAAATATATAGTGAGTATGTGTCAAGGATTTATTTAAATCAGTCTTGAGGGTACTGAAAAGATGGTAATGTTGGTTCAAAGAGAAATGGAAAGAGTAGAAGCATGTAACTGAAAGAGAGAATTCTTAAATTCAATAAAATTGATGATTTACATAAAATCCAGCTATTATTTTACAGGGAAACCAGCAAATACTCTAGCTTTTTGGCCAACTATCATTTCTCTCAGACAGAAGCAATTTGCATTGGTACTAGATAAAGTTCATTAGCATTGCTCTCTGACAAGAATCATTTTTACTATAAGTTAACATCAACCCTTTCAGAATTACAACATATCTTTATCAATAGTAAAGAGCAAGTGAAACACAGAAACAAGGGCATACATGTCTAGAGATTCAGATATTTCTCAGATATCCTGCTAATCCAGTCCTAGTATGATCCTCAAAGAACAGGCAGTCATTCCTTTAGCCTTTTTCCAAGTTTTTGGAAACTTTTTATTTCTTTTTTTTTTTTTTTACTTAAGCCAGTAAAAAGAATTTATTTGGGAAATGGTGGAAAGAATAGAGCTTGCTGAGAAATGGGAGAGAAAGGTGGAAATACACACCAAGATTTGGTGTGGGCTCCTCTAGGCAGAGAGAGCTTGGAAAATTTTTCCTACCACCAGTTTATGAAGGTTTTTCTGTCTCTCACTTTACCAGGAGACAAGATATTATTGGGAAGGATATTCTCAGGTATATTTTCAAGTCACTCCTATCATAAGGAAATGTCTGATCCTGAAATGTTCCCTATAATTGAATAAAAGCTGTACTATGAAACTGGTCTTGGAACCACAATAACAGGCTATCTGTGTGGCTACATCTTTGGAGAGATCGAAGCAGCAGAAGACATATTTCACCTTCACTTGGTCAATAATGAGGGAGCGGGTGTTCCAAAATTGCCATTTGACACAATCCAGAGGCTGATACTGACACCTGATCTGAAATCTGTAAGCGTATTTTGCTTTCTCAAGGGTCTGCTATGTGTCCCGAAGTGACTTTGTGGTTGGAACACAGATTTTATTGGCTTTACTTCAATGTGTTTAAAGGGAAGTGTGGGAAACTTTCCACAATGGTATCTGCACAAAGGGTGCATGTTCCAGAGAGCACATTCCGTTCCTGGGCACTGCAGCTCTAACAGATATCATGGGAGACAGAGACAGGGCAAGAATACCCAAGGAGGGGTGTTCAGGTTGGAAAAAACTCATTGTGATGGTTTGGTCAACTTCAAAGTTTATTCCCATGTCACCCCTTAAACTTTCCTTTTTCCTTTATTGCCAGCCTTTGAACTCTATCAGTACAAGACATGGAGAAGACCATTCTGCCCTATGTTATGGAGGTCAGATTTCATTCTGTCTTCAGGAACTGTTGTGGAGGATTTGTTAGTGTTAATTAAATTATACCAGGGATTCTTTATCTTTTTTGTTCCATGGACCCCCTTGCCAGTCAGGTGAAAACCATAGACTGCTTACTTAGTCCACACTATACTGTGTAGTAGTTAATAAATATATCACACCTGCACCAACATGCCCACATAAAAATGTTGTTTTTTTTTTTTTATTTCAGTTCAAGCTCATGGATCCCTTTTTAAGAACCCCTGAATTTAGACTAATTCCACTACCCTCCTGAAAACCAAAGAGAAGATGTTCCTGGATGCTGTGTTGCTCTTTCTTAATAAGCATTTGATTAATTCTTGTGAGTTTCCTGTTTTCATACAGCTGCTCTAACTCTTCAAGTGAATGTCCTTAGCATATACACTAGGTGGTCTGTTTCTCTTGGCATAAGACAAACCTTTTTTTACAGCAGCTTTCCCATCAGCTCAGTGGGGGTAGAGCAGTCAGGGAGTGGGGAAAAGGCTGAAGCACTCTTTAAAACATTTCCTCTACCATGTGCTTTGTGTAATTATTGCTACCATTATAAATACCTTAATATGTCACCTATTAACACACTAAGAAAAGGACAGTTCCAAAACAAAAATATTTTGGGTGAACTTTGGGGGAGGGGAGGTAGGAAAAAGTGGGTGTGGGAAAGAGTAAATGTGGACTTTCCTGAATTGTAGGTCCTTTCCGTCCTTTAGTCGGGCTGGCATGCTTTTGATAAAGAAACAGCCTATACACAAAGAATAAGTGGAGCATGTTATCTGAGCCACTAAAATGTGGAGTAGGAATTTATTTGTTTTTTTTTTTTTAAATTATAGAAGACAGCAGGGAATGTTTCAATGAAAAAGTACTGTTTACTAAAATGCTGTTGGGAATTCAAACTCAGGAAAAATAATAGAGGCCTATATCAGGTTGAGGAATTTCCCTTCTAGTCTTAGCTTGCTAAGAGTTTTTAACTGTTACAGGAATGGAAGTTGTTTTTTTTTTTTCAAAGACTTTTTCTACATCTATTAAGATGCTGTCCTTATGGGGAAATTGATTGATGTTGGGAATGTTTAAGCCAAACTTAGATTCCTGGGTAAAGTCCCATTCAGTAAGATAATATCATTATATATATTTATTGTTTAGCTTAATTTGCTAAAAATATCTGTAGAGTTTTTGCATCTATCAACATTATGGATCTTAGTTTGGTTTCTTTTCCTGTAATATCTTCTTCTGGTTTTGTTATCAGGGTAATACTGGCCTCACAGAAAGACTTAATAAGTATTCCCTTCTCTTAAATTTTCTTAAAGAGTTTGAGTAAAATTGGTATTTCTTCCTTAAATGATGGGTAGAATTCACCATTGTAAGCTGTTCAGGATTGGGGTTTTGTCTGTGGAAAGGTATTTGCCTACAACTTTAATTTATTTAATAGATATAAGGCTCTTGAGCTTAGGTATTTCTTCTAGAGTGTGCTTTGATTTGTATCTCTTAAGGAATTTGTCCATTTCATCTTTAGTGGTCAAATTTATTGGCATAAAGTTGTCTGTCATATTTTTTATTATACTTTTAATATTGATTGAATATGTAGTGATACAATTTCTTTCATTCTTGATAATGTTAATTTGTGTCTTTTCTCTTTTTCTCCTGATCATTCTGACTAGCGATTTGTCAATGTTATTGATTTATTCCACGAACCAGCTCTTGGATCTACTGATTTTCTCTATTGTTGGTTTTCTATTTCCTTGACTTCCACTCTGACCTTTATAATTTTCTTTCTTTTGATTAATTTGTATTTCATTTGCTCCTCTTTTTTTTTAGTGTCAATATCTTAAGGTGAAAACTGAGGACATTGATTAGATCCCTTTCTTCTTTTCTGACATATGCATAGTAAGCTATAAATTTCCTGCTAAGTGCTGCTTTAGTGGCATCTCCAACTTTTTGATATGCTATGTTTTCATTTTCATTCAGTTCAAAATGCTTTCTAAATTGCCTGTTGATTTGTTACTAACCAATGAGTTATTTATATGTCTGTTATTTAGTTTCAAATATTTGGGGATCCTCCAGAGATCTCCCTGTCACTGATTTAAAAAATAATTAATAGGCAATTATTTTAGTGCAGTTTTAGATTTACTGATTGTACAAATAGTTACATATATCCACACCACTGCCAACAACCATCCTGCTAAGGTATCCCTACTATTAACATCTTGCACACGTGTGGGGTAGATTTGTGACATTTTATTAATCAACACTGAAGCATTATTATTAACTATACGCTATAGTTTACACATTAAGGCTCATTCTTTGGGATGTATAGTTCTTTGGGTTTGGGCAAATGCATAATGATATACATCCAACATCACGGTTTCATATAGAATAGTTTCACTACCCTAAAAATCCCCTGGCTTCACGTATTCATTCCTCTCTTCTTCGCTTTGAACCGCTTATCTTTTTAGTGTCTGCATAGTTATGCTTTTTCCAAAATGAAATACAGTTGGAATCATAGAGTACATAGCCTTTTCACTTTGCAAAATGCATTTAAGGTTCTTCCATGTCTTTTCACGGCTTGATACCTCATTTTCTTTTATCCCTGAATAATATTCCATCATATATAGGTACTGCATTTTATTTATCAGTCACCTATTGAAGGACTTCTTGGTTGTTTCTGGTTTTGAGCAATTATGAATAAAACTGCCGTAAGCATTCACACACACATTTTTGTGTGGACAGAAAGACTTCAGTTCAATGAAGTAAATATCTAGGAATGCTGTGATTGCTGGATCAAATGGTAAGACTATGTTTAGCTTCATAAGAAATTGCAAAACTGTCTTCCAAAGTGGTTGTATCATTTTGCATTCCCACCAGCAACTCCTATTCGCTCACATCCTCATCAGCATTTGGTATTTTCAAGTTTTAAAAAATTTTAGTCATTCTTATAGTTGTGTAGCCACTCATTGATGTTATAATTTGCAATTCCCTAATGCTATATGATGTTAAACATCTTTTCATGTGCTTATTCGCCAGCAGTATGTCTTCTTTTGTGAGGTGTTTACTCAGTTCTTTTGTCTGTTTTTTTAATTGGTTGTTTAACTTCTTATTGTTGAGTTTTAAGGCTTCTTTGTATATTTTGGATACAAGTCTGTTATCAGATATGTTGTTTTGCAAATCTTTACTTCCAGTTTGTGGTTTGTTTCTTCATTTTCTTATTGCAATAGTAGACTTCCAGTACAGTGTTGAATAGGATTGGTGAGAGGGAGCTTCTTTGCTTTGTTCCTGATCTTAGGGGGAAAGTTTCCAGTTTCTCCCCATTATGTATGATGTTAGCTGTAGGATTTTTGTGTATGCTCTTCATCAAGTTAAAGAAATTTCCCTCTATTCCTAATGTGCTGAAAGTTTTTTTTATCATGAATGGATTTTGTCAAAAGCTTGTACTGCAGCTATTGATATAATAGTATGTTTTTTCATCTTTCACCTATTGGTATAGTGAGTTACATTAATTGATTTTCAAATGTTGATCCATTTGAACAAATCCCTAGAATAAATCCCTCTTGATCATACTGTATAATTATTTTCATACATTGTTGCATTCGATTTGCTAAATTTTGTTGAGGATTTTTTATCTATGTTCATAAGAGATGCCGGCCTGTAGTTTTCACTTCCTGTAATGTCTTTCTCTGGTTTTGGTATTAATGTAATGTTGGTCATATAGAATGAGATAAGCAGTGATTTTATTCTTTAATTTGTTCAAGTCTGTTTTATGACCCAGAATGTGATCTATATTGGTGAATGTTCCATGTAAGTGGGACAAGAATGTGTATTCTGTTGTTGGATGAAATATTCTATAAATGTCAATCAGATCCAGTTGATTGATAGAGCTGCTCAGTTCAACTCTATTCTTATGGATTTTCTGCCTGCTAAATCTGTCAAATACTCATAGAGGGGTGTTGAGTCTCCAACTATAATTGTGGATGTATCTATTTCTCCTTACAGTTCTATCAGCTTTTGCCTCGCATATTTTGACACCTAACAATTGTTAGGTGCATTCACATTAAGGATTTTTTCATCTTAGAGAATAAACAATAAAAAGTACTGATAAGTATTGTTAAATATTCTTGTTCTGGAGTCTGCTTTGTCTGGAATTAGCATAGCTTACTCCAGCTTTCTTGTGTTTAGTGTTAGCATAGTATATCCTGCCTCCCATCTCTTACATTACTACCATTTATTTCACATATCCATAGGCTGTAATCACCAAAGACAATATTGCTATTACTACTTTGATAATTACTTTATTATGACTTAGATGAGACAGGGATAAGAAAAGTAAGGATTTCATTTCCCCTCCAGTTATTCCTTCTCTGGTGCTCAACCTTTCTTTTCAGAGACCCAAATTTTTGACTTCTCTCATTTTCCTTTTCTCTGAAGAACTTCTTCTAGCATTTCTTAAAAAACAAGTCTATTGGAGACAAATTCCTTCAGTTTTTGTTTGACTGAGAAAGTCTTTATTTCTCCTTCACTTTGAAAGGATAATTTCACTGGATACAAAATTCTCGGTTGGTGGGTGTTTTTCCTTTCAACCCTAAATATTTCAGTTCACTCTCTTCTTGTTCACATGATTTCTGAGGAGCAGTCTGATGCAATTCTTGACCTTGTTTCTTTATAAGTAGAATGAGTTTTCTCCAGCTGCTCTCAAGATTTTCTCTTTGTTTGGTTTTCTGCAATCTGAATATGATATACCAAAGTGTTGACATTTTTTGAATTTATCCTATTTGGTGTTCACTGAGCTTCCTGGATTTGTAGTTTGGTTTTGTCTCTAATTTTGGAAAATTCACAGTAATTATTACTTCATCTGTTTTTTCTGCTCCTTTCTCTTTCTTGTCCTTCTGGTATCTCCATTTTGTATATGTTATACCTTCCATAATGGTCCCATATTTTTTAGATAATCGGTTCCTTTTTGTCTTTCATTCTTTATTCTCTTTGCATATCACTTTGGGGAATTTCTAGTGGCATGCCTTCAAGCTCACTCTTCCTTTCCTTGGTCAGTATTTTGATTTCTAGCGTTTCTTTTTTTTTATTCTTTCTTGGTTTCTAGCTCCCTGATTACATTATACATCTGTTCTTACATGTTGTCTACTTTTTCCATTAGAGTCCTTAGCATATGAATCACAGTTATTTTAAATTCCCTGTCTCATAATTTCAAAGTCTGCTATATCTGAGTTTATTTCTGATGTTTGCTTTATTTCTTAAAACTGTTTTATGTTTTAATTTTTAGAATGCCTTGTAATACTCTGTTGAAAGCTATACATGTCATATTGGATAATAGGAACTGAGGTAGATAAGCCTTTTGTGTAAGATTTTTATGTTGATCTGGCTAGGAATTAAGCTGTGTTTACTCTTTGCTGTATCTATAGGTGTCAGAGGCTTCAGTTTTCTTTAGTGTCCTTGTTTAATCTCTTTTGTTGTATTTTAGTTTCCCTAGAAACTCCTTCTTAAATAGAGACTGTGCCTAGAAGAACTTTCAGCTTTTATCCACCATTATTATACAGAATCCTTGTTGATGTTGTAATAAGATGTGGGGAAAGGGAAGCATTCTGTAATCCTGTGATTAGGTCTTAGTGTTTTAGTGGTCCTGTGTCCCTGTGCTATGACATTTTCTAGTGCTTCTCAGCTTTTTTCTCTGAAGTGAGACAGGAAAGTTAGGCTGAATGTGGGTACCTTCCTTCCTCCATGTTTGGTAAGACCTGTGTAGGGTTTTCCCTTATTGGGTAGGCATTTATAATAGAGAACACTTTTGCCATATTTCAAAATGGTTACTTTTTCCCTGGACATATTTTTTAATAGTTATTTCCCCCCTTCCTCTGGCCAAACACAGGGGAATTTTCTTCAGCTCTTCACTGTGAGAACATTTTGGGGCTCCTAAAAGTGAAATTCACTTCCCAGCCTTATGCTATTGTTATCATGTATTTTACTTTTACACATGTTATATGCCCCACATATGTTATATTTCTGTTTAAATAGTCAGTTATGCTTATCCAATGATTTAACTAATTAGAAAAAAATGTGTATATATTTATCCATGTAGTTACAATTTTCAGAATTCTTCATTCATTTGTACAGAGTCATATTTTCATAAAGGTACCATTATCTTTCTGCCTGAAAGACTTGTAAAGGAAGATATTCATGTCAGAAATGAATGTGTCTTTAAACTCAGCTCCTTACGAAACTCTGGCTGATGCTCCAAATGCCAATGCTAGTTTTAAAGATGTTTCAATATTACTTTCTTGCTTGCATTGTTTCTAATGAGTAATTGCAGTCCTTTTCTTTGTTCTTCTGTGCCTGTGCCTTTTCTCTCTTGCTGCTTTTAATATTTTCTGTTTATCACTGGTTTTGGCTTATTTTATTATGATGTGCCTCTTAAAATGTTTTGCATGCCTCTACTTATTTGTACATACAAGTTCAATTATAACAACTCTTTTTATGTCCTTGTCTGTCAATTCTAAAATTTTTGTCAGTAATATATGTTTCAAATTATTGCTTTTTCTCTTCTTTCAGGTTGTAATGTCTTGTTTCCTTTACTTCCAGATAATTATTGATTGCATGCTAGGCATTTTAGGGTGTTTGATAATTTGTATTCCTACAAATATTCTTGAGCTTTGTTCTGGATGCAATGTAGTTGGAAATAGTTTGAGCACTTCAAATTCTACATTGGTCTCCTTTCACTCTCAGCTCCAACTCCTCAACTGTTTATTCTGAAGCTTATAGTAACCTAGATCTATGTGTCATACTCTCAAATTACCTTTTTCCATCATTGTCTTGTGGTTATTTAAATAAAAAGAGGAGATACATTTAAACAGCTATCAGCAGTAGCTTATAAAGAGATGTCTGTCTTTGTTGGATGAAAAATAATATTGAAATAAGAGATTTATTTCCAGTTGTATAATTTTCATGTCAACTTTGTATATTTATATTTGAAACTTGGAAATTAGTATAAAAGTTTACTATGTAAAATATTTACAAAGAAATCGAGATTTAAATTAGTATCTGTGTTGAACAAAATAGCTGAAGTGACATCTTTAATATTTTAAAATAATTATAATATTTTGTAAATGCCTACTAAACTAAACTAACAAACTATATTTATAGGATATTCTGGCACCACTTGGTATCAGAAAACACATCAAACTGTACTCATATGTGGGTTCTTTCCAGATCTGAGTTCTCATAGATCTGCTCTATGAGATCTATAGATTGCTCTATGTAGAAATTTTATCACTTTAGTCACAAACTAAAGATTTGAAATTTATATTTTTCTTCATTTCAATGTATTTTCTTATGTATAAAGGCTTTGAAGGAAGAAATTGCTTTAACCTTTGGGGACATCACTGCCTTAATAAAGTTCTTTTTAAATAAAATGTTTGAAATTCTGCTTATATGGAACAAGTTGCAAAAAAAAGTTAATCAGAGTAAACTGGCCCTTCATGATGCATCAGTATATACAAATAAAGAACACAATTGAGAATTGGGACTATCTCCATCCACAGAGCTTAACTATCTTGTGTCAATATGAGTTACTGTTTGTTTTAGGGAATTCCTGTCCATGAAGATATGTTAGTAAACCAATAAATAAATTCAATGTTTGCTTCAGGAACTTCCTTCAAACAAATTTGCCCAAGCAAACACTTTGCTCATCTGGGAAAATACTCTTCTCTTAGGACAATGGATTGCTCACCTGGGCAAATAGCTCACTTATCAAACAATTATTTTCAAAACACACTTCAAGGGCCTTGCCTTGCTGTGTTTACTAGTCCAAAATTTTATTTCATGAATTCTGCACAAACCAAGTAAGATTCTCACCTTGAAAGAGCTATCTTAAGTCACTTGAGTCCTACCCCAAACCCCATAAATACTGGCTCCCTTATTTCTTTCTGTCTGCTACTAAGATTGTGTCAAGGTGTGCTCTCCTTTACTGCAGTAAGTTTAATAAACTTAGCTTTGCTTCATTAAAAATTATCAATTGACACATGACAATTCTGTTTTAACATCTTATTTCAAGTTGAAATATTTAGGAGTGCTTTTAGGTGTGTAGGACGGTGTTATGTTTGATGAGAGTTCTTTTTATAAGATGCAATTTCCATGAGGAATTTTTATAACACTGCTTAAAAATTTACTGTTGCAAAAAAGATCTGATATTAGCTTTTGAAAAGAACAATTAAATTTGCACTTATAATTAAAATTCTGTTATTTTTAAGTCAGAATTGCTTATGTTTTTATATTTGATAAGGTTTTCAGAAGAATGCTTCCCACTTTTATTTAATTATTTGTTCATACAAAAATTACTCTGGGGAAACATCAGGCTATAAAGCTAGTATAGGATCCTACAGGAACCGTGGGTCTGAAAACACTAATATTTCATCCCATCACCCCCTGCCAAACATAATATACTACACTTTAGAGATCAAGGAAGGGTAGATTATATTCCTGTGATAGAAATTGGTGACCCAAAATGTGTGTGATTACAAAACAAGTTCTTATTAGATTCTTGTATTTATTTCTATTAATAATAATATGAACCATTTATTGAAATTCCCACCATGCTACTGGCCCTGGCCATTTTCCACAAAGTGTTTTAATGAAATAAAGTTCAACTTATTCTCCTGTAAAGAATGTGGACACTGAGTTTGAGAGTGTTTTGGTGAAGAACTGAGCTCCAAACCATTGTTTCATGGTTTGTTTGCCTTTAGAAACAATCTCCTTCCACGAAGCCAGAGGAACCCTCAAGTCTTCACTGTTATGGATTTGATTCTCTCCCTTCAACATCAATCAGCTCATTTCCTTTCTTCTTTGTTTTCACATCCTATCCAGCTTCTTTCAGTCATGGCATGGATGATTTGTATGTGGGGTTATTTACGGTAGACTGTCAGAAAACCCTTCTACATGCATTCTTCCATTTCTCCTTAAGGCGTTGGTGGGTGTGTATTCCAGGTTCACCCCCACACTGTTAGCCATGAGTATCTGAGTTGGCCAGTTCTGACAGCTGAATGTGCTGTTATTTGCAATTGCACAGAGCTTTTCTCTTCCTTTGATACTTCAGAATCTGAAAATTAAACACACACATTGTACAGGAGGATTGGAAATAGAACTGTCTTCTCTGCAATTTTATTTGCAGACTAGACTTTGAAACTTTGAGTTGCTGTGTGAATGCCATCCTGTCTTTGCCAGCCATCTTGAATAAGCTGGATGGGACGACTGCTCCCCAGACTTGTCCCATGTAGTCCTCCCACCAAAACGGCTTCCACCAGTGCCCCAGGAGTTGGTTCCCCAAGGAATAAAATCCATCTTCCAGCTAAGTGCTTACTTCCAGCTACTGGTTTGCACGTAACAGAATTTACAAAGTCAGCTTTTTTTCATACTAGAAGATCAATTCTGCCATTCCCTCCTTCTTTCAGAACCATAGCTATCTAAGTATTAAACAATTGCTTCCTTAAGTAACTTGGAGGCACATCTGCTGGAAAATGTTGTGCTGAAGATTGGAAGATCTAGTTGGCAGATAAACGTTTCCCTGAATCTGCCATAATATTATCTGCTGCACTATTCTGAGAAGTGAAATTTAACGTGAGGCTGCCTATAGTTGTGAAACACAAAAATTGACATAGATAAAAAAATTTCAAAGCTCTTAATTTTTTAAGAAACATTATTGCCTTATGTTTAAACAAATAAAATAATAACATTTACTTAACATCCTACATTGTTCAGGAAAGAAGTTTTTAGGGATGGGGAATATTGAGTACTTTAGAATGGCAAAACTGTCATTTGAAAACTTTAGTTTAGACCAGAAGTTGGTAAATTTTTCCTGTAAAGGGTCAGATAGGAAATATTTTAGGTTCTGTGGACCATCTAGTCTTCTGTTGCAAATACTGAACTCTGCCATTGTAGCATGATAAAAAGCCAAAGACAATGCATAAAAGAATGGTTGTGGTTGTATTTCAATGAAACATTTTAAATTGATGACAATTCAGATTTTGTCCTCAGGCCATAGTTTGCTGACCATGCCCCTAGACAAAACTGTAAAGTTTACAAATTCATCCTGGATACTCTATATGCACCCTTTTTCCCTCCTCTCTCATCTCCACATTCCATGCCAATATACATGGATTTATAGATTTACAATATTTTTAGTTTAAGTATGTCTGAAAAATTACATATTAATCTAAAAATTAAAATTTAACTAGGAATCCTGCATTTTATCTGGCAACTCTATACCAGCAAAACTCTTTTCCATATACCTTACCTTAATTCCAGCCTTAACGTCCTTTCCTATATTAGCCTTCTTTAGAAAAAAGTCTGAGATTCATGAGGATTCATTTTAGACAATATTGTCTTTCTTAAAATTGCCTTCTTTGCATTTTAGAAACCATAATTGTAACCAAGAGTTAACAATTAACAAATGATTATGATTACTGAAATACTATATAGATGCATTTTTACTTTCTAGTATATTGTAGAAAAGCCAAAAGTAAATACCTGAAACCACTGAAACTTGCTGAACTAGAATCCAGATGCCTTCATCTCTGCTAATGAATGTAAAAGAGCTTAAATTGAAATTCAAAATACATTATTCTTGTGGGGATGTGTTTGTGTGATGGGTGTGATATATTTATTAAATAATACACAGTATAGTGTGGACTTAGTAAGGGGTCCGTGGTTTTCACCTGACTGGCAAAGGGGTCTGTGGAACAAAAAAAGGTTAAGAACCCCTGCTGTAAAACTATAGAACCTTTATCTAGTGATTGTAAAAACCTTGTAATTCATCCCCATTTTGTACCTACCTCCCATCCTGTTTCACAACTTTAAAGTCTTATGAGCACTAGACAGCCCCTTAATTCTTATTAATGAAGGAACCTGAGCCAGCCCCACCCCAATTACTCATTAAATAAATCTGCGTGTCTCCGGATACTGAAAAACTATCAGGATTACTGCAGTTCAAGGAGACAGATTTTAGGCTGTTCAACCATCTGAGCTCCTAGGTATGCCCTGGTAATAAATTCTTTCTCTTTTTGAAATCCCGATGTCTCAGGAATTGGCCATTAATGAAGTGCATATGGCAACAAATCCTGTTTTTGCTCATAACCAGGAAAAGGAACAAAATATGTTGTCTTGTTAACCGCAAGTCAGACTTGTACAAAAGAGTATTTCCTCGAATCAGAAGTTCACTTTCTAATCCTGAAAATACCTATTGTATTTTCACAAATACCTACTGTTTCTGTGTAAGGTTAACTCTGGTGGAGTCGGAGATGTTCTCTCTGTATCACTGATGACATTTGTGAGAAGAGACACCAAAAAGATCCTTTACACTTTAGTGTTTAGTGGCATTACGGTAGAATAGAGATAAGAGGTGAATCTACATAGTACCAGAAAAATTCTTCTGTTGGTAGATACCCATTGTTATTCTCTACTCCTGTAACACCCCAATACTCTCCGTTAATTCAGTATCAAGGAATTGGAGAAAAGTCTACTTCTTTACTATTTACTTGCCTGATTGGTAAATAATCTTCGTTAGAGGCAAAATTTCAAAGAATGTGACTACCTAGCTAAGGTGGTTGTCTGATTTCACAATATTAAAGAATTGTGTAACTCATTTTAAGGATGTTTTGCCTTTGCATTTGAGTTTAAATTACATTCCCATCAGGCTCTGAAAGGTGTAGCATTGTTATCCAAAAAATGTTGGCAAAGGACTGATGGGCTGTGAGAAGTCAGTTCTCATTTCAGGTCTATGAGAGAACATTGTGTCTTCCCCGTAAACACTGGGGAAGGCAAAATGGACTCAGGGGATTCCTGATGCTGAAGATAATGAAAGTCCCATTCAATACCTGCGCTGTTCAGCATCATTAACCTTCCAGTAATTGAAACACATGAAAGGGTGAGATATTTGAGATGCAAAGCTCTGGGTTATTTTTTCTTAACAGGTTCAATTACTTAAACCTCCAAATAAAAGGGCAACTTTAGTTTCCCATTTCAAGTCACCACTTTTCAATCTCCCATTACATAAAATCAACCACAGCAATCACTTTTTAAAAAACTCTGATGCTATAATCATTTCTTTCTTTTGATTTATGCCAGTGGATAAAAAGCATATTCAACATTATAGGCTGTGCATTTGTAATTTAATTAATGTAAAACATGCCCTCATGTAGAAAATGCTACAACAACAAAAATGGAGTTTTTAACAGCCTAGCACACTAGACCCAATTAGAATTCGGAAAGGTTTTAGACTGGCAGGAAAAATATGATTCCATTTTCTTTATTTGAAATCAGCTTCTGGAAATGAGAATTCAGATCCAAAATTTTATCCCAGAAGCGAGTAGAATATCACCACATTAAAATTATATTAAAATAAAATGAGCACAGTCATATATATGTGTATATGAACATGAAGAAAGGCAGTTTTCATCAGTTAATCAATGACATAGCAATAGAACAATGGAATTAAGTTATTAACATTTCCTTATACTAAATTACACTTGTAAATACGAGTGTGTATTTCCATTAAAATGCATGTAGGGAGCAGAGATGAATCAAGCCATTGGGTGCCTCCCTCCCATGTGGGAGGTCCCGGGTTTGGTTTCTGGTGACTCCTAAAAAAGAAGACACACACACACAGCAAACAGTCACAGAGAGCAGACAGCGAGTGTAAACAACAGCGGTGGCGGAATAAATAAATCTTTTTTAAAAATGCACGTAGTAAAGCATTTAAAAAAATATTTATCTTTGCAAAAGCTAAAAGTTCTGATAATTAAAAAGCAAGTTATCAAGTTCATATCACATATCCATAGAATAACCCAGTGGCATTTATACCAGAATTTGCTATTACAAGTTTGATTTTATTTGCTATAAAATCTCGATAAATCATGTAAACATTTCTCAAACTAAAATACAAGAATGTTATATGTTTCTATTATCTAAATCAAGATTAAGCTTAAGGTAAGATATTTCAAAGTTTCGGATATAATTTTAAGGAGAAATGGCAAGATGGGGTATAGTTATATCTGTTCTATTTAATATTTTCTAAAGCCAATCTCCTGTGCTAGCTACATAAGCTATTTCAGGGGATCTGTCTAATAATAGTTCCCACTCTTCACCAGCCCCTTACTTAATCCTCTTTGCCAGGTGATTTTGCAGTTCTTCTCACTAAAGAGGCTGAGTCCATTTCCTTGCCCCTTGATCTCAGGAAATGTAATATGCTTTGGTCAAAGTGTTGTTAGCTGGCATGATCTGTAAAGAGGCTCAGAACAGACTTCTATTTTTCTGCTTCTTCTCTTGCTTCTGTGCCATCATTGTGAGAGCATTCCTGAGCTAGCTTGCTAAAGGATGACACTTGAGCTAAATTTTCCAAGATAGGTCCATCTCAGATCAGTCAACAGCCAGCTGAGACAGGTGAGTGAACCCGTCTGGGACTGGAAGAACTACTGAGCCAAGACTGTGGACCTGTGGTCTCGCGAGCTAATGACATCACTGTATGCCACTGGGGTTTTATGGCAATAGATAACTGACACAGTGCCTATAGTTTCAAATTTTCATATGTCAGTTTAATTTCTATTATGGAACTAGCTGTTTTAAATGAGATATTAGTAGATTCTATGTATTTCTAGAATTTCTGTATTTCCTTTTTTTTTTTAACAAAACAGCTTTGAGATATAATTCACATACTATGAAATCCATGTATTTAAAGCATATAATTCCAGGACTTTTAGTATATTCACAGAGTTGTGCGTCCATCACCATAGGCAATCTTAGAATATTTTCATTATTATGCAAAGAAACCTCACTCCCCTTAGCCATCACTTCCCAATTTCTTACTCCTCAGCCCTAGGCAACCACTAGTTTACTTTCTTTCTTTACACATTTTCTGAGTCAGGACATTTTATATAAATGGAATCATAAATGTTCCTTTATGAGTGGCTTCTTTCACTTAGTCTGTTTTCAAAGTTCCTCCGTGTTGGAGCATGTATCAGTTCTTCAATTCTTTTTATTGTCAAATATTATTCCATTATATAAATATACTACATTTTATTTATTCATTCCTCAGTTGCTGTTTTTCTACTTTTTGGCTTTTATCAATAATGTTGCTATGAACATTCACATCCACCTTTTTACACAGACATATGTTTTCATTTCTCCTGGGTATATATCCAGGATTGGAATTGCTGGGTCATATGGTAAGTCTGGGTTTAACCATTTGAGGAACTGGCAGATTTTGTTACAAAGTGGCTGCACATTTTGCATTCTCATCAGCAATGTGTGAGAGTTCCAAATTCTCCATATCCTGGTCATCACTTATTTTCTGTCTTTTTTATTATAGCCATACTAGTGGGTATGAAGTGGTAGCACCTTGCGGTAAGATTTTGCATTCTTAAATACTGCACAGTTTGGAGCATGCATTATTATCAAGGTAAGTTTCAAATGTAAATTTAATGAAAATGTTAACATCTCTGCAACAGTAATTACTTTTATAAATGCCGCTTATAACCAAAAAGAGGAAAATAAAATCAATATAAATATTCAAGTATTAAACCAAAAGGAGAATAAACACCACTGTTTGCATACTTCCTGCCTTTTAGAAGAATATATTTTATGCTTACTAATTACAGAATATGAAATATTGTGTATATTCAGTATATATGAACAACTCAATGCCTCCTAGTTGATTTCAAGTTGAGCTAATTCTACTCTCAACCAAATTTAGAAAATATGTTTTGTATCTGGAGTGGGATACTCAAGGAAGACCTCATACCACATTTCTTTTAACTTGTTTGAAATGGCCTCTATTTAAATATTTCAAGTATACATTTCTGAAGAGGAGTTTCTTAGCTTTTCCCCATTAAGTGTAGCGAGTTCAAGAGCCAAACATAACATTTTTTAACACTCTTTCAATTTCTACTCAAACTGCCACCGTATATAGACTGGCATTTTGTTTTTGTTCTAACTGCTCCATTTAGTAAATGAGCTCTCTCAATCCAAATTTATTTATTTTTCTTTCTACATTTAAATAGGTACAATTTATATTCTGCATGCATAATATTATATTTAGAAACCTTGTCCCTTCAAGTGTGGCTCTTAAAATTCTTTTTATGTGAAAATTTTAAGTTGATTTTAATTTTAGATGAAAAAGTTTTCAGGATATGCTCAACTCTGCCTGCCCAAAGAGGTGAAGAAAAAAAATTCAGTTATCTTTTATTTGCTATGCCTTCCATAAAATTAGAAATACTTTTTCTGGAAATTCATGTAGTTAATTCAATGAATTTGTCAATCCTTTTTTTTTTCTGTGTGTTGTGATTGAAGGAAGTTCTAGCCTTTTCTTCCTCTCTCCAGGGGAGCATGTAGCACCCAGGAAGTGCCAGCTGTTCCTCATCAGTGAACATCTGCAAGGACAAGCTGGGTGGCTACTCATCAAGGGCATTAGAGACATGGAGGTGTTTGAATCCAGCGGTAAGGGGGCCTGTTAACACTAGACACCATTAGAATGGTATGTTTCTCTGATTCTGTTCATGTTAGAATGTGTGTGTGTGTGTATTGAATGAGTTAAGCTGGGTTTTAAATTTGGGTCTGGGTGGAGGTCATGTACTGCACAATGGGGGACCAAGAAAGCAATACCTGAGAAAATATAGCTTGTAACTCACAGGTCCCTGGGAGAGGGAAGCCACGAGAGGTTGACAAGAACCACAAGATTGGCTCAGGTGGCTCACCTAGCAGGTGGGGAGCACACAGGTAGAGTCAGAGGGACCCCAGGCTTGTGCCTTTATTGCAGTCAAGGGATGGAGATTAATGGATTTCCCATGGGAGTCAAACATTTGTTAGTTTAAAGCAAAAGCCATGAAAAGAATTAAGGGCTTGAACGTCCTACGGGGTGAGGATGGGCAGCTTATCACTTGGGGTTAGCTGTGGGTTTGGGGGAAGGTGTGTGGGTGGCATGGGGGTGGCCACAGAGGCGGGTTCCGGCTCTGGGGGAGTTTATTCCCAGGGCTGGAAGCTGCTTATTAACTAGGTCAGAGGTCAGTGTTGGGGCAAGTGACTTAGCTGATGAGAGGTGTAGATGGCAAGGCAGCACATAGAAAATTTTGATAGTTATGATAGTCTGTGTGTCTGTCTGTGTCTCTCTGTATTTATCTATACTTAATAATGTAAAATGTTTTCTTAAGTACTTTTGGAGATACCATGCAGTTTAAGTAATGTTTCATACTTCTATGTTGTCTTAGATATCAGTGTTGGTCAAAAACTGTTCTGTTGGGTTGAGGTAGACTGAATTTGAAAAAAATGTATAAGGTTGATTATTTTGATAGACTCATATAATCAGATTCATAATCCTTTGGTTGTTAAAGCCTAGTCTTTCAAGGACTAATTATAGAGAACTCAGCTCATCAGAAAGAATGTGAAAAGATGCTGTCCGGTGCATGTTGTACATCAAGAATATGACATTTTTTCTCACTGGAATCTGTCTCCTGATAATTACTCTTCAGAATTTGTTGCTTGGGGGGTTTATGGAAAACGTTTTCCTAATAGAAATACTATTACAGTTTATTCACAAAATTCTGACTTTCTTCCAGGGGATTCAAAGACAAATCTGTTCCCATTATGATAGTAAAGTTAAATGCATTCCCAGTTTTAAATTTTAAAAATGCAGAAATAAGAATTTACAGGAAGAAAATTGCTGAAATGAAAAAGGAAAATGAATGGCGTCGTGTTTTAATCTATGGAGATCCTTCAGAAGGGATGTTATTCCAATAGGGCAAGTTCTTCCTTCCTGCTTTTACTTATAGCCCAGGAGCCTCCAGGTGTGTGGGTGACATATAGGAGTGCCAGGAGGACGTAAGACATTGGTCATGAAATCACCAACATTTTCAGTTTGCAGCCTACCTACAGTTATATATAACTGTATATATATATACACGTATATACATGTTATATATATATAAATGTATAGGTATATATATATATATATATGCACACGAATTTCTGAGCATTGGCAGTTGTTTTTTCATATTTTACTGATGACTCATGCCTATTTTAAGTTATTTTCTGTATTTTGTATAAACTTTACCCACAACCTCTCACACACACGTTAACACACACTCACAGAGACAAGTGATTTGTGGAGTTTTAATCGGCGGTTATAGAAATGTGCAAGATTATGTCTCCACGTTGTCTCATCTTTGCTATTTTAAATGTTTTTAGAATGTGCAGCCAAAGAGCTTTGGGTGAAGAATCAGCAATGCCAGCGGCAGACCCTGACCTGTAAATGTTTGGCTTCCAGGCTTTGGAGTTCACGATTCCCGAGCATCTCCTCTCCTCTGTGCCAAGTGATGCCACGAAATCACAGTGAACTGATTCAGCTCCTTCTCTGATTTTCTCAGCCTTAAGCATTGGCACAGTTTTCTCCTGTATTCCTCAGCTCAGTCCTAACTAGGTACCATTATCTTATGAAACAGATGAGGAAACTGAGGCTGGGAGATGTCGAGCTGCTGCCCAAGGTCTCACGTCTGGTACCAGCTCACAAGGTGGGGTTCGCAGCTGGTAACAGGAGTATTTAACTGCTCCAGGTTATCTGTGGGGGTTGCACACCTGAGATTTCTGGACCATTCTGTGACTAGCTATACTTATTCTTATTTCCAAATAAGAAAACTGAAGAGCCATTCAGTCTCAAATGAAACAGCCAGAGGGGGCTGAAATCAGAATTCACATCTAACCGTCTGGCAAACAAGGTCCTGAGTTTGGCTTTGCTTTGCTCTGTCTCTTTCAGCCTCTCTACCAGGGGGTCACCAAGGCTTGGGTGGTCAAGCAATGGACCGAGGGCTGAATTCTTCTGTTCAATGCCATTTACTGTGAGGGGCGTCCACTGAGACATCCCTTCTGTCGCTGTCTTATGACTGACTTGTAAAAATGCATCTTTAATGCCTGCTGAAGTAATGTCCCAGCTTTGTCCTTTTTTGTTATATCAGCATCAATTGGTGAGATTCCTACTCAGCCATTTTAAATGGCTTTCCTTGTTTGGTTCCTGTGAATAATTAAATATAGGGTGTTCTCAGAGGGTGACAACTTTTCTGGAAATCCTGATGCCCTGTGAAGTGGGATTTCAGAGCTCAGCTGACCTGGCTTACAAGCCCAGCTTGCTATGTGTTCTTGGACACATCCATTAACCTCTCTGAAGTCTAGTCTATCTGCTAAATGGCATAATAATACAATATTTACTTCAAAGGAATGCTATGTCCATATATATATGATATATATAATGTGAATCATATGTATATATATAGCCTAATATATAAGTTGCTTTAAAAATGTAGACCCTTCATGTGAATCATTAATTTATACTTGCTTTAATAAATTAGAAATAAAAGATTCAGTCCTGAATATTTTGCAACATACACAGGATCTTACTATGTGATTGGGAAATTAATGAGGGTCACCTGTCACCTCTGGCCTTTTTCGGGAGTTCTAAACGTACCCTCTGAGCTTTGATGTCAGCCTTTTCACCAGCACTGCTGACATTCCCGATTCTGAGAGGTCCTGAGTATGAGTGAGAAAGTGGTAAAGCTGGGGTCAGAAGCTATATATTTTGTTCAAATTCTCAGCACTTCTAGATGTTGACTCTGGACTATGCAAACTATTTAAATTCTTCTGTTCCTGTTTTTTTCCCCTTGCCTGAAAAATAGGAATAATTAAAACTACGACAACACTGTTTCTGTTTTATTTTCAGGTTAGTGTGTCCCTGCTATAATTCCTTTAAATATTCTGATCAATTTTGGGTGATGCAGGAATGCTGGAACCCTGCTCCCCATAGGCTCAACATATTTGCTCTGAGTTTGGGACCATTTTAGGAGTGTATTGATCTGGTGTGGTTCTCTTCTCTTAAGTCATTCATTTACATCTTCCCAGAGCCTTTTCAGGGAATTGAGGAGGCCAGTAGAGTTATTTCTAGGGCAGGGATTTAGAAATCTCTGTTCCCTTCACTCATCGTGGGCTATTTGGATTCTAGCTTTATACTATGCAGCCTTCTTTGGTAAGTCCTTTTCCTTTACCTTCCATCATTTCAATGCATTCTTTTTGGAAATTGTTAATTTAAAAGCAGCAGGACACATTCCATAGAGATTGATAAAAAACTTTCCATTCAATTAAATCTGTTCACCTAATTCAATTCACCTATTTCGTATAAGGTCACTTTTGTGATGATATTTGGAGTAAGATTCCTGCTAGGTAGCCAGTTTATGGTTTCATGTATCTGCTGATCATAACTATAAAATCTCCAAGTAGGAATATACTTAATAAAAAGCTGACACTGGAGCTGAATTGGGGTGTATTGTATAGGTATCTTTAAATGATTTGATAAAACAGATATTCTTCTTTACAACGGTCTTTAAAATGTTAATTTTTTTTTTCAAACCTGATTAGTTATTTCTATCCTAACTTCTCTTTTTCAACTAAAAAAAAAAATACACATGTTTACTACCATGTCTTCCTAACACTCAAGCATTATTACAGTCATAATGCTTGGCTTCCTCAGACTGAAGTACTTCCAATCGTTCTGCTCTTGCAGGTAGAAAACACCGAGAGGAAAGAGTGACTGATGAGGGCGTATCTGTAACGACCCTCTCCCCAGCACCACCCGGAGTGAGTAAGCTTTTAAAGGATGATTTGCGACGCCGGTGCCTGGCAAGTCTCCCAGACTCGCACTTCCCACCTTCCGCCACCAGGGGCGCCCGAGACACGCGGGAGCTTGCAGGACCCGCTCCTGCGCTGCGATTCAGGAATAGGCGCTGCCGGCAGCGGGGTGGGAGGGGAGACTGGTAGGTGTGGCTGCAGGTTAGACTTTCCCCCCGAGTCAGCGCTGCGTGGGTGTGTGAAAGAGAGACGAGGAGCGAGCGCGGACAACCGGCGAGAGGGAGGGGAGAACAGGCCCAGGCGCAGAGCAGCTGCTGGAGACTCCTGGCTTTTGGGGTTGGGGGCCCCCAACGCAGGTGAACATGGACTCTTACCCTGGATTCTTCCTCGAGATGCTCTTTGTTTTGTCCACTCAGAGCTGGAGCAGCGCAGGAGCAGGAAGCACTTGTGAGTACGGCACATCCTTTAAAACTTATAGGGAAAACTTAGAATTTGGGGTTGAGTTATTCATTAATATCGACAAATGGAATCGCTGGCATGTTTCTAAAAATGAGGCATGTAAAAAAATATATAGCTTCAGGTCCGGTTCGCGAAGATAGGATGTTTTACGATTGTTTTTCCTCTTGTCAGGTCTAAAAATATATACACGCAGCCTGTTTTCACTTTTTGTCTGGGAGCTGAAGCCTGTGCTGCTGTTTTGAATATTCATTGAGAAAGCTCAAGTTCTAGTAAAACCTAAAATTAGCATGCTCATCGGAGAATAGCGGGCCAGGGTGTTTATTTATTCCTTTTTGATATTAATACAATTTATAGGAATTATGTCAAAAAGGGAACTAATTAGTGGACCTAGCATTGTCCTGCGCTAGCGTAACCCTCTGCAGCTGTCTGTCATGGGGGTTTAGTGGAATCCGGCCGAGCTAAGAGCTCTGGTGCTGCAGCTCAGCACAGGAGCAGAGGCCACTTGGGCAAACCCGGATATTCCCTGGGTATTGGAAGGTTAGACCCTTCTTATGGGGGGGAGGCTTTTACTATAAGGGAAAACATCCTGCCATTCATTTGATTAAAAAAAAATGTTACTTTAAAAGTTTACATGCTTATATTTTGTGATTTGTTCCATTTCTGATTTTTGTTGGTTCGGCGGAGATTGAAGCTCTTAGTTTTGGAGTAGATCAGTAGAATCTGATCCAAAGATGCTAGCCAGGTGAATTCAGATCTCAATGCATTTGAATCTGCAAATCAAAACAAAGTTCTTCAAGTTTAACTCCTATGGAAATCTCCATCACAGGACTTTTCGTTCCTTGAGGAATTTTAAGTCCCTCCCCTTTGAGAGTTTTAAAAAAAATCAGGTTGTGGGGAGTAGGAGAAGATTGTGTGCCTTTCAAGAAGGTGTTAGTAGGCCCACTTAGAAATTTACAGTTGCTGCCAGATTTGGCTCTGGGGGGGCATCACTCTGCTCTCACCAGGAAGTTTGCCCTGAAAGGCTGGAATTGGGGAAAAGCAGGGCAAATCAAAGTGGCCGCCCCATGCCGCCTGGCTGCCGTTGTTTTGTGCTGTCATCTTTAGCATTAGCTCATTTCATGTCATCATGTGTGTGAGTCACTCCTAAAAATGAGCTCCAGACTCCTTTAGGCAAATACTGCCCTGTGTTTCAGACACAATTTCAATTTAGCTTTGTGGGACCTCCATGAATGAAGGAAAATGGGGACATTTCCACAAAATTAAAAAAACAAAAATCTTTAGGTCCTGTGCTAGAGCACTTGTCATTTTGCAAAGAAACTAAAAAATAACCAGCACTAAGTGATGTGCTTGTATACAGGAATAGGAAAATATTTCAACCTTCTAACTACAGAAATACAATTACAAAGTCTGTCACCGGAGGTCAGTAGTACTTGGGAAAAACGTGGCTTCAAAAATCCTTCTCATTAGGGCAGCAGAGCGCTGAGTTGTCTTTCCTCTGATTCCTTAGTTGTCATTACACTACACCGGCAGGACAGGTTGTTAGGATACGTCTTCATTTTTATTTTATTTTTATTCCCTTAGATCCATGAAGATATAAAATGCAATTCTCTTTCACAATGAGCGTTCTTTTTAGGGGAGTCCCACGCTCTGAGAGGCTTTGTGTAAAGGAAGATATTCATGTCAGAATTGAATGCGCCTTTAAACTCAGCTCCTTATGAAACTCTGGCTGATGCTCCAAATGCCAATGCTAGTTTTAATTTTTAAAAAAATTTTTCAGCTCCTTTTACCTAAGATTGTCCATGCTGTTGTTGAAAGTTCAGTAAATTAAAGTACCTAGGTAAATTTGAATTGCTTAGAACATTTTAAATACTAAAGTTGGAGTCCTTGATCACCACGTGACAAAGATGGATACTGCTAGTTCTTCAAGTGTCAAATGCATATTTAAATGACTGTAGATTTAAAGGTTCGTAGAGGTAGGACAAGTTGCAATTGATAATATCTTGGTGGTGTCATTTGATAATTTCTTGGTGATGATTTGTAGCAGGAGAAATTATAATAAATGAAATCATTGTGGTATAAGCTATCTGGTTTTGAGCAATTTTTTTTTAACTTCCTGATGATTTGGGAAGCCATTGTGCTTTTGTGTGTGTGTGTGTGTGTGTGTGTGTGAGCAAGGTATATGAAATGTGTATTTGAAATCTGCTATTACTAAGTCATGGGAGAGAGAGGTCTTTCTCATGCCTGCCCAATCATTTGAGGAATTCTAAGCAGGTGTTTGCCAGCAGGGTGTGATTTAGAGCACTAAAAAGAAATTATGAACATCAGTTTTGAAGCTTTTTGAGGGCTAACATTTTTTTTCTTAAGAAATGTTTTAAGAAGGTCAATAATTCTTTCAGACAGGACTTTATAAAACTAATAACAAAATATTCTTGAGCACCAATAAGAAATTAATGAGAACTGCATGTAAACTTAGAAAAATGCAGAAATCTTCTAAATGAACCCAGTGCCATTTTCACTCTGTTTATAGCTGGCTCTCAGGAGTCTCTTATCCACGGGATTATAAGCCAGTCTCCCAAGGAACAGGACCTGTGTTAAGCATTTGCCATCTCAGGGATTAGTACATATTCTGACAGGGTTTTTTTAAAATCAGTGGGAAATGTGAAGTTAGGAGGATTCTGAATGGGAAAATGTGTTTTGAAATGGCCTCAAACCATGTAGCTCTTCTCCCCCCACCCCACTTTTTTTTGTTATGCTCTACATTTTCTCTCCCTTCGTGAAGATAAATAATAATAGCCCAGTACCTGATTTTTCTAAAAAATGTGAGCACTTGTCTGGCATTTTTCCCTAAAATTCTTTGTTCTTAAGTCAGGATTGGAGAGACCACTATTATATGGAGCTGTTGTTTGAATGGAACTTGAGAGAAAAGTTTGAATATTGATTCCAAGTTAGAGTCTTGTTTCTAGAAATTTCTGTAGAGGCAATTTTCGGCTCCTTCACTTCCTACCAAGAGACACAAATGGAGGAATGAGATAACTCTCTATAATTATCCCTGTGAATCTGCCATTTCTTGATGAGTTTCAGTACCTTTTGGGGAACAGAATAGATATAATTAGAATAAGAAATGTCAACATTTTGATTACTTATTTAGTGTTGTAAATCTGTCTCATGGATTCAGTATCATGCTGAGGAATAATTTCCATCCCCTTCTCCACTTATGAATAACATGATTGTAAATTCACTTACAGCTGAATTATTTCCCCCATATAAGCAAAGTACAAATTTTAGCTGATGGCTGTTGCTCCCCGCCGTCTCCGGAAAAGGGCTGAAGAATATGTTAGAAATTTCAGTAGTTGATGGTGATTATTTGATGCCAATTTTGACATTTGTAGATCCGGGTATTTAATTTAATGAGTATAACTGACTTGTTCCTGTACTGACAACTCTCAGCACTTGTAATTTTCTCTAGACACTTCCTTCTGTTTCCTTTCCTTCTCCAAAGTGACCTTCTCATTGCAAAAGAAAGAAAAAAAGTTAAAAGGAGATACTTAGTTCTGACCCACTACAGGTACACTTTGAATCAGTCTCAGAGAGTGATATTCTGGATTTTTTAATGCATTCATGCATCCCCTCCTTCTCATTAAATCCAGGAGCTTGCAGGTAAAATGTCTCTGCCCATGAGTGGGGCTACAGAGTAAGCCCATTGCATTGACCATCATGGGAAACAAACCCATGATCTTCATATAATACCTGGTGACTGACCTAAGTAAAAAACATTATTAGCACCTTAATTTGAGAATTTGTGTCAGATTGGAACCCTGACTTTATTGGAGCTTAGGCTTCAATATGTGTTAAAACATTACTCTATATTATCTTTAGTGACAGTATTTTAATAGAATCCTGTAACCTAAATTACCACACAATATAATTGTCTTAGTTTGCCACATGGCTGCCAATGCAATATACCAGAACTGGGTTGGCTTTTATAATGGGAATTTTATTAGAGGAAAATCTTACTCTTTCGAGGCTGTGAAATGTCCAAATCAAGGTATGGTCAGAGACGCTTTCTCAACAAAGTCAACTACTGATGATTGTGGTGTCCCACCTGGCATCTGGCTTGTCTCTTCAGCCTTTAGCTGCTCCATGGTCCCAGCCTTTCAGGGGCTTCATTGCTTCAGTTTCAGCTGCTAGGGATACTCCATTCCTCTCTCACATGGCTGGGTCAAAATGGTACCTTCCTTTCTCTGTCTCTATCCTTTCGTGTCTCCATTTATGTAAGGCCCCAGTAAGAGGGCGGAGACCCAACCTGGGTCAGGCCTCACTTTTTCCAATGAAAAGTGATCTAATCAAGTGATCTAATCAAGACCACTTAACCAAATCTAATGCAATCAAAGGATCTCACACCCACAGGAATGGAGTAGTTCAAAAACATGATCTTTACTGGGATTCACAAAATTCAAACTGTCACAATTATCAATTTAAAATGTAAATAACATACATAGTGAGATAATAGATACTTGGAGTGTATAAATTTCACCAACGTTGTAATATGTTTAACCTTAATTATTTGGTGTAAAACCATAATCAAGCAGAATGGAGGCACTGAATATAATGCCACAGATGCTAAGAAGCATAAAATCACAAGCATTTATTTAAATAAATGTCTAGTAATATGTTTGACTATCTCTTCTAAAAGATTTTGTTTTTCAGAAATCTTAACATATCAGATGACAGAGATTATAATTATTTGCTAAGTGTTGTCAACATTGTTTATTGCTAAGTGAGTAAGTGAGCACATTCACTCTCAAGAAGTGCCATGAATGCTAAGAGGGTCAGTGTAGTCTTTTAAGAAATTTTTCACCTTGGCTAATATGGATTCAGATCTTGTTTTTCAGACTTTTCTTTAACTTGATAGCTTGTGTAGTGTTTGACTAGAGTGAGTTCCATATTCTAAGTTAATCAGCTTGGTTAAGGTAGGTGAGTTGAGGAGAGGAGGTGCCTGTGGAGCTGTCAGACAGGAAATCTGTGTACCGAGGCAGTGAAATGTATTGGGGATCACAGCACATAGGGAAAAGTATTTTAGCAGGCATTCAATCTTGAACTTTTTGGAAGGACCTTCCAACAAACTAGTAAACAGATCCTTCCTTATGGTATTTGAAGATACAGCCTAGAAATACTAAGGTCGGGTTGTTTTTTTGGTAATGTAGAATTATGTGTTTAAATGTCTTTTATCAAGTGTTAGGAAAAATTATACATAATTTTGTAAATACTGCAAAAGAGGATATGATGTGACCTTTCATTCTTGTACAGTTTAACAGGTCTACCCAATGATTATTTAATTATCTCAAAGAATGCATTCATGTTTGACTTGGTCACTTACTATTTGATTAGAGTTCACACACACAGATATTTCATGTTAAGTTTATATTTGGGGTTAAGATAACTCCAAAGGGCTTTTTTCTGTTGGATATTAATTGGTTTTTATGTAATCTGGTAGTCTCATCCCAACATTCCTTTATAAATGCCCACAAATTCCCAGTTCCTAAAAATGCTTTTATTACTGGATCACTCATTAATGAGCTTATAGATTTTTGGCATGGATATGCTCTATATTTGTGTAAGAGAAGTGTTTTTAATTTTTTTAAAATAATACTTTCAGTTACGGCTTGCCTGTTTTTGGAAGATGTACACATAGCCTTGTGTGATAATAAGTGTGCTTAGTTTGGTGGTTGTTTTACAAGAAATTTCCTTTTTGGTTCTAGGAAAGTTTTACTTTTCAATAATAAAACAGGAGGTAAAAATAACCCCCTTAAGTTCCAGATAATGGATATTTTCAATACACTAATTTGGAAAATAATTGAAGAATAAAATATTTGATATTTTAAGTAGTTTAAAATTAGAAACTACATAGTTGTTATTTAATATATACCCATTTAATGACAGTTTAAACAAACTTCCTCTAAGGTTGTAAGTCACAAAAGAAAAGAAATAGTGTAATATATACTAGTTGTGCTGTAACTTTTATTATTTTACTAAATTATTACTGGGCAATACTTCAGATTAGGTACTCATGGAGAAAAACATGTAAATGTCTTTTTTTAACTGGCAAATAAACATTTTCAGATGAGTCATTTAAGAGGATATTGTATTATAAGTAGCATGCCAGATATTGACATTTATGCTCTTTCAGATATTGTGTCACTTGTGGTTCCGTCCCTTGACGTAGTCTGTGGGTACAACCCCTATAGAAGGAATTTTTAATGTCATGCCTTTCTTATGTCATCGTGGAAGAAGGGGTGCGTTCGTTTCCTTAGGCTGCTGTAACATATAATCACAAATTGGGTGCCTTCAAACAACAGAAATGTATTCTTTCACAGTTCCGGAGGCTGGAAGTCTGAAATCGAGGTGTGGACAGGGCTGTTTTTTTCTGGAGGCTCTGGGGGAGATTCCTTTCCATGCCTTTCTCCTCACCGCTGGTAGCTGCTTCCAGCCCTTAGTGTTCCTTGGCTTCTAGACATACCACTCCAATCTCGGCCTCTGTCTTCACACATGGCCTTCTCTTCTGTATCTCCCCTGTACTTTTTTTCTGTCCCTTAGAAGGACACTCATCATTGCATTTAAGGACCATCCTAATCTCGGATGATCTCATCTCGAAATCCTTGTCTTAGTTACATCTGCAAAGACCCTTATTCCAAGTAAGGCTACCTTCTGATGTTCAGGCTGGACATATATTTTTGAGGGCACAGTTCCACCCACTACAAGGGGGCTGATGAATGCTATTTGAAATCTGTCACAGTTTAAATAACCTTCCTTAGCCACTTGAACTCAGTGTTCTAGACCTGTGGTCCCCACATGCTTCTTTTTTGCTGTCAACCCCATTACTTGTGGTGTTCAAGCCCCAACAGAGGATTTCCCTGGAGCCTTTGGACAAGCAGTGAAATTACTGCTCATATTCATACAGAAGTGACCTGCTGCCTCTACACATTAAATCAGGTGCTACTTGCAGTGTTCAAAGATAGTGATTTGTTTTGTACTTGAAAATCTATAAGTTCTCAGGCAGCTGAATAGCTTGATAAAATTAAGCTAAATATAGTATTTTTGGAGTAGTGAGTTGATGGAGTGGCAAAATGATCACTTTGTGTATGTGTGAGTATGTTCAGGTGTCTTGTGGGAGGGTGATTTGTTTGAGCTGAAGAGGGAATGAAAAATCAGTGTCAATAGCAATGAAAGTGGCACATATCAGATTAGGTTGTGTTGGCAGGTGGAATGCAGTTATTTCTTATTTGCTACCAGTACAGGATGCAAAGTCTCCAGTTTGGATTTCTGGGTGTGTGAGCCATTAATAAGTATCAGGGCATCTGCCGTGATCCAGTTGACACTGTTCCCTTTTCATATGCCCCAGGTGCTCTGTGTTCTAGGATGTTAAGAGTGCTGTGGTGGCTTGAAGCTGTATGGACCTCAGAAAACAAGTTCTTAAATCGAACACATTCCTGTGGGTGTGAACCCATCATAAGTAGGACCTCTGATGAGACTGCCCAGCCCAGTCAGGATGGGTCTTAACCCTGTTGCTGGAGTCCTTTATAGGCAGAATGAAATTCAGGCAAAGCAAGTGAGAAAGCTGCATTGTGCAAGAAGCTGCAAATCAACAGAACTGGGAGGAGAAGGGAGAGACCAGAAGAGGCTGCCATGTGCATTGCCATGTGACAGAAGAGCTCAGGACCAAGGATGGCCAGCAGCCAGCCCCAGAATACCACAGTCTTTCAGAATAAAGCATTGCCTTGATGGCAGCTTGATTTGGACTTCCTTTTAGCCTCCAAACTGTGAGTGAATGAATTACCATTGTTTAACATGGTAGTTGCCTGACAGCCAAGGAAACTAAAAAATATGCAGATGTCTATAACTCACAGCCCTTCACACTGCCTCTGAGTCCTACCTGGGTCTGGTCTTTGAGGACACAGCACTAAGACAGGGACTGGCTGGAAAGGTTTTGGTTTAAAGGGAAATAGATATCATTGGAACCCCATTAGCATTAGAAGGCAATTCAATAATTTGATTCAGGTCAAAGAAAGTGAGTTTAATTAAAATCTATATATATGAAATAAAATATTTTAAAAACGCATAGCTGTTTTTGTGTCTATGATTGGCTGTTTTTAGAAAAATGATACATTTAGGTAGAGATCTGTTCAAATATTTCAGGTGGTTAAAATGATGAATTTGTTAAATAGCTTTATATTTGCTGTGTTCTAGATGTTTAGAAACTTGGGTATAGTAGAACTGCTAAACTGAAAGTAATACATTTCAAGGAAGAAATAAATAATTGGTGTGGTATCATCAGGCTTGCTGGGTCCTCTGTATCTGTGATTCTTAGGCTTCTTGGCAATGTTCTATTATTGGCTCATGGAAGTTCTGATAAGAAAACCTTGTGAAGCTTGACATTTCAGAGCACATCGTTTTGCAAAGTCTGAAATGTGCAAACATCATGAAGAGTTAAAAGAAAGTTGGGGAATAGAAGGCCAATACTTCAAATAGAGTTTAAGGATACATTTAAGAGTGTTTAAGAGAGCAAACACCAAGTTAAGGTTTGCTTTTTTAAAGTTACAAGGAATCTTTCTGAAAAAAATTCCAGACATAGAGCACAATGCAATTAATGGATTTCAGAGTCAAATACCCATTAGAGAAAGTCAGGTGATCTATATTGGACTATAGTTCAAGGGATAATAAAACATAATATTGGTTTTTCAGATCATAAGAATAAAATTGTGATTGTAGTAATTTACTCTTCTTTTTTATAATGCTGAGCCTACTGATGTACTTTGGAAACCTGATTTATGAAAGTCACACCAGCATCACTGATTATCCTTGTAAGTGACAAGATTCCTTTGTTCAGAGGTCTGCTACTTGTTTGCCCAGAAAATGATCCTTTTCTTTGTATCAGTGCAATGTGAAACAAGATCGAGTGAGAGGGTAAAACTCATAGACCAGAATGCTTCTAACATGAAGAGGACACGGGTCAGGCCATCAGTCACATGCTGGTTCTCTAGGGGAGGGACTAGGAGGCCCCCAGCTCCCTCCAAGAGATACCATCCTTCACTCTGTGATCATTTTCTTCTCTTTTCTCTTGGCTCAAGGATGCCTTGGCGGTGCCATCTGTGGGTTAATTTGCATAGATCTGCCTGGCCAAAGAAATGTCCTGTTTCCCCACTCACCACTTCTTGTGAAATCCAGTCCCTCTGAGGTCCTCCGCTGTTACTCAGTTTCAAGGTTAAAGAGGGGCTGGACTGGGATGCTGGCAGTGAGGTTGAAAGCTGCATGCAGAGCTACACTTCCCAGGACTCAGTGGTGGCCTGACTGTGTGTAGAGCAAGAGGAAACGGGAATGTCAGTGATTGGGCATGGACAAGCATCTTTCAGTTACAGGGGACAGAAAACCCAAAGCAGGTGGACTTATACAACAAGGGGGATTGGGGCTGGCATTACCTTACAAAGGCCATCATTTCATTTCAGGCAGGGCTGCATCCAGGGGATGAAATGTTGCCTCAGGACTGGCTTCTCACTGCTTTTCTACTAGCTTGAGGCTCAGCCAGCCTCCTCCTGCATGGCAGTGCCAAGATCACGGTCTGCATGCCCAGAAATGCTAATGGAGAGAATGTTCTTCTTTTTCTTTCTTTTTTAAAGGAACATGTCTCTTATTACCAGTTGAAACAATATGCACTTACTTCTTCATTTATCTCCCATCCCAAGGCCCAGAGAGCAGTGACTTCACCTGCTATTTATTTATTTATTTATTTATTCACTCCTTTATCCCGAGAGCACAGGAGAAATCCTGGCAGACAGTGGTTTATCATTAAACATTTGAGTAAGTAAAAATACAAATGATTCTCTTTCCTAAAATGTCCAGCAAAATGCACAGATCTGGTTTTCACAGACTTGGCTGCCTTGAGTGACCCCTGGAACCCAACAACTGTGTTAGGGTGTGGCATGTGGCCTTCTCGTCGACCAGGGTGGAGCCAGGAACTGATGGTTCACCTTTGACTAGGGGCTTTTTCTGCAAATCTCGTTAAGAAATGAAATTGCTCCATCTATTTAGGTAATTGGTTTAACATCTATTGAAAAACAATATTATGGACAGTATTAGTTTTCAGGCTCTCTTTTGCTTCATAAAACAGATGGTTATCTGTCTGCCTCCTACATCAGGTTTTTTTTTTCTGTTGGAGTCCAGAGATTTTATTCGTGTAACAGCAGGTGTAAGTTTACAGAAAAATCATGCAGAAAGTATGGAGTTCCTATATTACCTTCCCCTGGTCCCCCCCAGTTTTCCCTATTATTAACATTTCTCATTAGTGTGGTATCTTTGTTACAATTGATCAACCAATAGTATTATAATTATTCTATTAACTATAGTCCTTATTTTACATTGGGGTTCACTTTATGTTGTGCAATTCTATGTTCTTTTTTTAATTTTTTTATTCTGGTATCATATATACAACATAAAATTTCCCTTTTTAACCAGTGTAAAGCATACAATTCTTCAGTAATGATAATTACACTCACAATATTGTGTCACCGTCACCACCATCCATCACCAAAACTTTTCCATCACCCCAGACTGAAACTCTATACCAATTAAGCAGTAACTCCCCATTTCCCACCTCACCCCAGCCCCTGATAACCTGTATTCTAATTTCTGGCTATGAGTTTGCATATTCTGTTTCTTTCTTATCAATGAGATCATATATATTTGTCCTTTTGTGTCTTGCTTATTTACTTAGCATAATAATAATTTCACTGTTCATCCATGTTATTGCATATATCAGAACTTTATTCCTTTTTAGGTGAATAGTATTCCATTTTTGTATTGATGTACACATTTTGTTTACCCAGTCCTCGGTTGATGAATATTTGAGTCGCTTTCACCTTTTGGCCATTGTGAATAATGCTGCTGTGAATATTGGTGTGTAAATATCTTTTTGAGTCCTTCCTTTTAATTCTTCTGGGTATATACTTGGGAGTTAGATTGCCAGGTCATGGGGGTAATTCCATGTTTAACTTTTTGAGGAAACACCAAACTTTTCTATGGCTGCTGCACAATTTTACATTCCCACCAACAATGTACGAGCATCCTTATTTTCTCCATATCCTAGCCAACATTGTTTTTTAAACTTCCTGAAAACAGAATCACATCTCTTTGTCCCCACAGTGCCCTGCTTAATGACCCTCAGTAAATATTTACCAAATTAATGAAGGAATTGACATATTTAAAATATGCTATTTTGAACGTATATGGAAGGTGTGGAGAAGCCCCATGTATATTTTATAAACATTTCATAGGGAACTTAATACAAATAAATTTTCATGAAAGTACCTCTGGGATCTCCAAGAAGTGGCTCATTTATCTGTGGAAAGATCCACTGGCTGGTTTTGCATGCTTCATTTTCTTTCAATAGCAAAATGCATAACAATTTCTGGCCCACAGAGTTACCAGAGCTGACAAACACCAGGTATGGGGCAACTACCCAAGACCAAAGAGCAAGAAAGAGGAAGCCTTGAACAGGTATATTAAACAATATTATCGTATGTAAGTGGGATATGGAGATTACAGACTCCATACGCGAGGTCTGTAGCCAAGGTACTTGGGAGGAGCTTGTGATTGGACTTCCTTGGAAGCCTAGTTTATATGAGAAAGCAGCATCTAATCCAAGTACAGAGGGCCTGATGAGAACTGGGTGATCGGATTATGGGCTAGCTGAGACTCAGCATTGGAAATGCACATCAGGATAGAGGATGAACAAGCAGACAGAATGGCCAGTGCCTTTTGGGGAGCAGGACAGATGTGTTCCGAAATCTCCCTGTTATCCAGGACGCTAGACACACTCGGGTCTGGGAGCTAGGGACTTTTTCAAGGGACCTGTCCCAGGAGAGCAGGCTCTCCTTGTGTTCTCAGATGTGATCATTCCTGCTTGTGGCTGGGTAATGCCGTGTCTGTTCATGGCTGGTCATTACTGTCAGCAAAACCTGCTGGCTTGAGAATTTTAATGATGTGCCCATGTTATATACTTAAAGTATATCTCTATTTTCAAATGAAGCTTGCTTCTCATTTTATTTTCAGAATTATAGTGAGAGGTCACAGTGGAAGTGTATCAATAAAATGATCCTGACATCATTCTTTCAAACAGCAACTACTGTTTGTGAATGACATATAAAGCGATATTCATTAAAATGTACTAACCTAGTGAACTGTGCTTTCTTGTAGGCAATCTAGTGTAGGGTTATGAACAGAAGGCCTGGGTTGGAATTCAGATTTCCCAGCTTAATGCCAGCTGTGTGATCTTGGGTAACTTAATTACTCTCTCTGTGTCTCAGGTCCCTTATATCTGAAAATATAAGCAATAGTAGTAACCTATCTCAGAGAGCTATTATGAAGATTAAAATATTTAATATACATATAAATAGTGCCTGGAACATAATAAATCCTCAGTGAATTTTAGCCATGATTATTGTTCCTATTGACCCAAATCAGAAATGTGACTGGGTCAGTGACCCTGGGAAAAATGTTTATACTGCATATTTCCATTATCCACAATATTATCATTAATAATGTGCTATTGAGCCAGAGTTACAAAATAAGGTTATTAAATAGAAACCTAGAATAAGAATAAATAATAGAGACTGAAACTCCTACAGTGCAGTGATCTGTTTTGACTTTCTGTAACATCATACCTCTGTAAATAATGAAGTCTTTAAGATTTTAGCTATTTGTGTTAACTTGTCCTTAGCAACCTTAGTGTTTAAATTCTTTCAGTTTCACATATTTTTCCCTTAGATGAAAAGGACTCATCAGTTTGCTATCCAGATGCGTTTGGTCAAGGCAATAAACCCCTAATCCTGAAGTCTGGGCAATAATAGCTTAAATCATTAGAGCCAGAAACATATATGTCCTGCTATTTGTCTGTTTTTTAAAAGTCTTCTAGTGCTATGCTCACCATGCAAAGGCAGGGAAGTTCTCAGCCAAAACTTGGTTCAAATGTTGAGACCGATGAGACTGCGCACACCAAGAGGGTAGTAAAAGGTTTATTATTACACAGCTGAGGTCTCTGGGGAGAGCAGGGTGGGCCTCCCAAACAGGTCCAAATGGTGGGAGAGAGCAAGGAAAGGGAGCCTGGCCTGGGTTTTATTGTGGCTAGGGCACGGATGAGAGCTCTACACGAAGGCAGGGGTTTCCTTGGTTGAATCGCCCAAGGGGAGCTGAGCCAGGCTTCTTATCAGCTTGCCCAGAGTTGGGGCAGAAGGGGGTGGGGGGACCTGAGGCTGAAGGGCTGTTGGCAAAGGAAGGAAATGAATCTAACTTCTTCTTCCATGTGGTTCTGCCCATCAGTACAGATTGTCCAGCTTTCACGATTGTTCAGGGAGTGTTCGTCTCCAAGGGGAAAGTATTGCTGACACTGGTGAAGCCATCTCGATTCGAATCTTAGGGAAACATTGGTGTGGATCCTGAGGAGTGAGCACTGCTGCTCGATTCGGAAAGATTACGGGTAGCTCGAGCTCTTGGTAGAGCTCATGTCGTTCCAAACCATTTGTTATCCTGCTGCCAGTGTAATCTGTTCAAAAGATCACTTACCTGATGATCTTACCTTCTTAGGTGGTAAAAAGCTTTTCATATGTCTTCTTATAAGACACACCCACACACACTTACATACTCACAGGCACACTGGCACACACACACACTCCGTGAAAGGTCCCTCCTCTTCACACACTGTCCTTCTCCCTTCCTTTAATGGTGAGGTCCCCCAGGACTTCCCGTTAGCCCTCCTTCTACTTCTAGCACTTTCTTCCCACTCCTTGTGGTCCTGTTGAATATGTATTCCTTCTGCAGGATCTTGCTCCTTGCTTTTCCCATGCTGAGTTGGTCACTGGCTCTGTCTTGCCATCTTGGTGGTTCTTATAGTACATTTTAGTCTCTTATAAAGTTCTCATCACAGTGCACTGCAGACACCATTTGACAAGCCCTAATTTTGACGCCCACTGTTCCTTAATCATTCTTATATACCCAGCACCTAGGGTGGTATTTAGCACAAAGTATGCACTCAATTTAAATTTCTGATCACTTATTTTTTAATCTTTAGCTTGTCCAAGCTGGTGACTAATGTTGGAGAACTGTCCTGTGAGAAGTGATGCCCTGGGTTGAGAGCAGAGAACACAAACTCATATGCCAAACATATGAAAAAAGAGGCCAAACAGATAAAAGAAATTATTGATGTAGGGTGGTAGAGTCATTGGTCAACTGGAGTTGGTTGCCATGCAAGAATATAAGTCCAGTGATACTTATTTTTCCAATGAAGCCAGAAATCCTAATTTTTTACATGAAATTTCCTGACTTCTAATGTTGGCAACTAAATAAAATTAAGTGCTCTTTGTAGGCTAAACAGAACATATCTGTAAACTATGTTCTGCTTCAGCATGCCATTTTGATGTCTCTGGTTTAGAAGTAGAGGAGGTGAGGGTGAACCTGGAAAAGGTCTCAAGTGACCAGTTTGGAGAGCAGCCCATCAGAAAAGGCCAGATTAGATGGTTTTGGAGATTAAGATTCACGGAATGATGTGGGTGTTCAAGAAAACATGATCTGGAAGCCAGAAGAAGGATGGCCAGATGAAGGCTGTGGACAGAACTCTGAGCACTTTTCAAGCATGGATGGAACCAGATAGTAGGATAAAAGTCTAGAGGGTGCTTTCTCTTTACTGAATCTGTGGTCTACTTCATTTGCTTGTTGGATTAAAATTCAGTTAATTAAATTTCTGTTAAAAATATTGATAAACTAAATGAATATCAATATTATCACTGCAGTGTATTTTTGTTTTTACCATTTAGGGTGGACAAATATTATCTATTAACAATAAGCCAAGAATTAGCATGGAAGGCATTGGAGTCCTCAGTGATTTCTGTTTATCACACCACATAGAAGAAAAAGGATAAAAAAGAAAAAAAAAAGATTAGAAACAGAAAAATTGAGTAGTTGTGTAAAATTACCTAGTTACTATGTAAATACCATATAAAATCTCCATTTTTAAATTACAGTACAGGGCCTCAGGATTTTTGCTTTTCGTAACTTATTAATAGGAGTGTGGTGCTACGATTACGCTGCCAGCAACATTTTAATGGCATCTGTGCTAAATACTTTTAGATCTTTATTGAGGAATAGTTGACATACACTAAGCAGAATCGATTTTAAAGGACCAATTTGCTAAGTTTTGACAAATGTGTATACTCATGAAACCACCACAATCAAGATAATGCTTAGATATACCCCAAGAGGTTCCTGGTACTCTTTCCAACTCCCCTGTACCCCCATCCCAGGCAAACACTGATCTACAGGTGAGTTTGTGTGTTCTTTCATATAAATGAAAACCTAAAGCACTTAAAACATTTTTGCCTGGCTTCTTGTATTCAGCATAATTATTTAGGGGTTCATCCGTGTTGCTGCATGTGGCAATAGTGCATTGCTTTTCATTTGTGAGTAGTTTTTCATTGAATGGATATATCATCATTTCATTATCCACTCACCTGCTGATGGGTATTTGGGCTTTTTCCAGTCTGGTGCTATTACAAGTAAATCTGCTGTGACGTCAGCACTCACATTTTTGTGTGGGCATATCCTTTCATTTCCTTGACTACACATAGAATGGCTGGGGCAAATTCTAAATGTCTGCTCCACTTTTTAAGAAGCTGTCATATTGTTTTCCAGAGTGGTTGTACCATTTTCCTTTAACAGTGTATGATACTTTCAGTTGCTCCATGTTCTCACCAACATTTGGTATGGTCAGTGTATTAGTCAGCCAAAGGGGTGCTGATCAAAATACTAGAAATCTGTTGGCTTTCGTTATAAACGATATCGTTTATAAACGATATTTATTTGGGGTAGAAGCTTACAGTCCCCAGGTCATAAAGCATAAGTTACGCCCCTCACCAAAGTCTGTTGCCACATGTAGTGAGATGGCTACTAATGTTTAGCCGTCTTCTACTTCTTAAGGCTCTGTGGTCCCAGCTTCTTCCAATATCAGCAGTAGGCTGGGGTAAGTCTCGTCTCTCTCCCAGGGCTTGTTTCTCTCCAGGCTCAGCTGCTTTGTTCTCTCCACAAGGTTAGCTGTAGACTGTCAGGGTTTCTAGGCTTTGTCTCTCTCCCCAGGGCTTGATTGTCTCTGGGCTCAGCTACTCTACTTACTCCACAAGGCTAGCTGTGAACCATCAGGCGAACGGCTTTTCTCTCTTCCTGGGGCCTCTTCTGTGTCTCTGGAGCTGTCTCTATTCCTCTGTGTTCTTCTCCTGTGTGTTTACTTACCGGGCTGCAACTCAAAACTCCAACTAACTCCTGTGCTTTGTCATTTTCTCTGTGAGTCCCTGCCCTCCAAGGGGGCGGGGACTCAATGTCCTACTGGCATGGCCCAATCAAAGCCTTAATCATTATTTAATCAAGTAAAAGTGAAACCTCTGAATCCAATACAATCTAATATGCCCAGACCAGTTCACAAACATAATCCAGTATCTATTTTTGGAATTCATAAACAATATCAAACTGCCATACTCAGTCTTTTTAATTTTAGCCATTCTAAGAGAAACAAAATTAAGAGCTCATGCTTGGTCAGTGATGCCTTACGCATCATGAGTACTTTTACACCCCCAACAGGCTACTAATGTCCTTTTCTGATAGTGAATCCCCAGGCTGTTCCTGTCACATATGCACCCCAACACTCCCTTCTTCACTAGCTCAGAGCCCTACCCGGTTTTGCAGGACACTCCTCAATCATATATCTGACTGACCAACCGCTAGAACCCCATCCTTGTAGTGCTGTGAAAGGCACCGTCTCCAGGTCCATAGCCTCTTCTTTTTCTCTCCTTTTGTTTGGTCAAGCCTCATCCTTCTGACGTGTTCCCTCTGTGGCCCTGTGACACATGATGTAACTCTGATTCTAGTACCTGTGAGTATAGTACACTTTCTTGCAAGTATTTCCTATTTCTCCTCTTTGCCACACCTGACTGTCCCTAATATGATCATCACACAATGTGTGTGTAGTGGTGTCTTGTTGTGCTTTTAATTTCCAGTTCCTTGATGATATATGATGTTGACCATCTGATTGGAATTTTAGATTGACAGTTTTTACTTTCCGTACTTTAAAATGTGGTTCCTTGTGTTCTTGCTTGTTCCCTATGAGAAATATACTTTCATTTTAATCTTTTTTTCCTTTGTATATATTGTGGGTTTTTTTCTGGCTCTTTTTCAACATTTTCCTTTATCGCTGGTTTTATACAATTGATTATCATGTGCCTTGGTTTTGTTTTCTTCACATTTAGTGTTCCTTGTTTTCTTGTTCTTTGGGTTTGTTGATCTTCTAAGTTCTGTGGGTTTATATTTTTTGAACCAAATTTATAAACGTTTCAGCCATTATTTTCCCATTATGTTTTTTTTCCCTCTTCTATCTTTTCTGAGACTCCAAATACACATATATTAACCCACTAAAAGTTGTTCAACCCTCAATGATGCCCTGTTCCATGTTCTTTAGCTGTTTATCTCTTTGTATTTCACTTTGGATCATTTCTGTTGCTAATTCTTCAGGTTCATTAATCTTTTGTCTCCGATTTTTAATTTGTATCCAGTATTCTTGATAAAAATATACTTGAAAATCTAGGCCTGATTTTTCCTCAATACAAGGCAGTACTCTTTTTTGAGTTTACACAGTGCCCTATGAATTATGAGGTTTTCACTCTGGTATGTGGGAGCATGGAACTCTTCCACCCTTATGTGGGCTCTGGAGATTGTTCCCTTCCCTTCTTTTGGATGGTTCTTTCCAGCCTTCTAATCCTGTCCTCACATGCACAGATAGATCAGAACTCTACTGAAGACTCAAGGGGGTCTTTTCACAGATCTCTGGAGGTAGTTCCAATATTCTGCCCTGCACACTCTAGCTTTGGCTCTTTGGACTCCCCATTAGACAGTTGTTGATGGCACCACCAAGCCATAGTCTAATGGCTCACCCAACTACAGATCCTTAAGATTAGGGAAGGTGTGCCTATACCCTAGGGTTGTGCTTTTAACAAATAAGTGACAGCATTTATTTGATTGCATGTTCTCTGATATAGTTTTTAAAAAATCAAATTTAATGAAGATTTCCCTATTTCTTAAGAGATAAATATATAGGTTTCTCTTCAATAACATTTAATATACATCTTGGGCCATATTATCCTCTACACACAGTAAATATTGCAAAAGACAATTAAGAAAAACTACACTGCCAGTGCAGAGAAGAGCAAAGCAAATACATGATGTGGCCTCTGTGGCTTAAGGTCTTCACTCTCCTTGACTTCATTTTTTAAATTATGTGCAAGTCTGGTAGAGAGAAGACTAGATGAAATAACATAGAGGTGGGAGGAGCTTAACCCTCATTCTTGGGGAGAGGTGCCAGGTATATTGTGGGCCAGGACTAAATGGATTACATCATCCAGACACACTTTTCTGCAGCTTCCAGCACCTTCCCAACCTTCACTCTTCCTTCTCTCAGACATTTTAGCCACAAGGTAGCTTCCTTTGCAACCTGTGTAAAAGAAACCCAAATATTTATCTTTAAATGCAAAAGTTCACTCTAATAAAGCCCAGAAATGATATACTTGTTATACATGTATACAGATATGAATAAAACTTGAGGGATCAATATGGGTCCTGGTGGATTTGGTTTCACTTGATCAATGGCATGCTGTAGGTCTCTGGGCTCTCAGAATTATTTAAATCTTTTCTGTCACTTGGAGCCAGGATTTTTCTCAGCTTTTCTGTACACAGGGTACCCTTTAGTCTTAGTGGATATTTCAGAAATGAACTCTGCGACTTTCCAGTATTCCCAGATTAAACTCTCAATTACTTAATTACTGGAGCATAAAGCCCTGTGGAAATGTTCCTGTAGTTTTTTCTATCACTGACCACTTTTGGCTTGAGGTGCAGGACAGCGAGTTTATTACTCACTTTAACTGCCCTGAATCCTATTCTTAAACCTTCCTTGCCTCGGGATGCTAATCTTACCACTGTTCCAAGAGCAGAAATATTATTTTCTGGGTTCCCACAAAGTTGAAGACTCCCTCTAATATAATAATGCCTAGAAGGATATTTATTTCTATGAAGTTTACTTGCATTTGTGTAAACGCTCTCTGGTGTCTGTGTTTTCAAGGAAGTAACAACTTTTTGTGATAGATTTACTCTCAGAGTTTTTCAAATATTTCCCCATCTTAATTCTATGTGTTATAATATTAATTAAGTTAGGTTATTTGAGTAAATTAAGACTTTGGAATGTAAAACATTTATCAAGTTTCCCTCAATATAAACTTTTTAGATTGTCCTTAATCATAAACTTCTGAGAGAAAAATAAAATAAAGCACATATATGTCTCCAAATATCAGGTTCTTTGATGTGACTGTAAGAGTGAAAAAACGTTATACAAATGACACTGCATTGTGATCTTGAGCTTATATTTTTTGGGCCAAGCATCTAAACCTTCAGAAAACTTTAGCTACGTTCCCAAGTGAGCAAGAAGGTAACCTGCAAAATCTATGGGACAGTGGATAGCTTTATAATCTAGTATATAAATCACAGTCATAAGACTTTTTCCAAAAGAAAACCCATAATCATCCAATCTTTTCCTTTCAACTCAGTTCTTGATCTTTGTAATGATCAAAATTGCTGTGGATGAACTGAAAAGAAAAGTACCCAAGGTTGGCATGTGTCAGTGAGTAAACTACCTGGTGTGAGAAGCAGCCTTCCTTAAACCTTTGGGATCTGGAAAACCAGACTTCTTCTTTGGAAGCTACACATTTTAATATTTTATATTTCCACAATATTCATATTTTATATTTCTACAACTAATTTGCTCAAATCTGCCTGGCCAGATTTATTCTTTGGACAAAATATATTACTTGTCTTATTTTGCAGCATGACAAATATAGAGTTGAGAAATTTACATGGGAAAAACAAAGAAAAATTGTTTACCTATATTGGACACTAGTATGAATGCAGTCATTTAACAATATAATTTTTTGTTGGTATAACTTAGTGAAATGAATTATGAAGTCTCTCGCATGTTTGTCTTTTTACATGAAAAGTTAAAGTATTAGATTTATCAAATGATGAGAATTCCATCTTATTATTCACCTGTTAAAATATAGTAAGTACTCAATAATTTTTTGATGACTGAGTAAATTAATCTCAGGGATATATAGAACATCTGAAAATAGAATGATTGCAGGAAGGAGAAACTATAGCCCCAATCCTACAACCCAGGGAGTTATTACAAAAGATGGATGTTACTAAGGGTCTGAAGTCTCTGTAAGTCTAGAAGACTAGGAGAAGGAGAGACCCTAGGGAAAATCATAGACAGAGAGCCAAAACTGAGAGGCTGGTTTGTGACACTTTCCTTAACCTCCCTCCCTGCCCATTGGCTAGGTGTCAAGTTACAGAAGAGCTCGTCCTTAGGTAACAACCATGTAGACACTTGGTCCAAAAGGCTGGGGAATACCTTGGGCAACTGGAGACCCCAGGATGATGGAGCAAGCTATAGGCACACCCACCCTTACCAGACCCCCACAAGCAGGCAACTATACATGGCATTCACAAAGTGCAAAGAAAAATCTCAGATCTAAAGGTGAGCATATACTGCGGAGTCCCCAAATATTTTTGGAAGGCATAACCTATTAAAAAGTAGCTGAAAGCTCAAGAAACAGTTAAACTGAAACCCAGTGGTCAGAAATAAAGTTAGCAGAAGGAATTAAAAATTAATCCAATTGCTATCCTTATGGAGAAGTAACTGAATATTGTGCCCAACAAAAAGATTCAGGGTAAATCCTAAATTTGAAAACTTTATTTTAGGTGTAATATACTCAATGAGTAGCCCATAGAACAGAACTGACATAGCTGGATTGAATCACTGCACAGCAAGATTAAATTGAAGAATTCTCCAAAAGTGCAATACCTATAGACAAAGAGTTGGAAAGTATGACAGAAAAGTGAAGATACATACATACCTTCTGTGACTTGGGGTCTGGGCTTAAATTTATAATACAAAATTTGGGGACTGCACCAAAAGGCAAAGGCCTCTACTTAAAGCCAATGCCTTGGAAAGGCAATATCCCTTGAGGTGATTTAGGAAAATCCTATTCTGCAGAGAGTATCTGTGGGGAGGCTTCTGGTCTTGACTTTGTCTCTATGTAGGGGCTGGGGCTAAAACAAAGAAACAGGACAAAAAAAAGTTCTTTGTAGTGAATTCCTAACTGTCTGTTCAGATTGACCAAGATTTATAATCATTGTGTGGTACTCCCAAATTGAAAGATGACTATTTTAGGTAGTCTTGGCTTGGGAGGCATCTGACAGAATCAAACACTAACACTCAAGACTTGCTGCATTTCATATCCTATCTGGTAGGCTCACAGATCCATTTCCAAGAAATACTTGCTTACAATAAAAACAAAAACACAAAATACCTGGGGAAACAATCTATAATGATGGAAAAGAAGCTGAAATAATATTCTACATAATCAGAATCTAAATAAATGTAGATATCGAAAATAGATGTAGAATATAAATTGTTTTTATATATTTAAAGAAATAGAGATATTAATCTTATTGGGAAAGAATAAGAAAATGGCAAAATGATCAAATAGAAATGAAAAAGAACAGTATCTAGAAATGAAAATTTAATAATTAAAATAAAGAATTCAGTGGATGCTGAAACAGCAGATTAGACACAGGCAAAGAGAGATTGAGCAAATTGGAAGAAATCTGTAATAAACTGTATCTCTGTAGAGATGGGAAATATGCAAGAAAGACTAATTGACAAGGTGAAGAAAGTGATAAAAATAGCTTGTCTGACTACCTATAAAAAGTCTGTTTACCTGTTATGTTTCATAATTTAGAGTGTGCTTTCTTTTTCTTCCTCTATCCCTTCCTCCTCCTTCCCCCCACCCCCATTCCTTTACTTATTCCCTCCCTCCCTCCCTCACTCCCTTCCTTCCTGAGTTCTGGAAGGAGGTAATAGAATGGGTCAAGAGAAAATAAGTAAGAGATAATCTATGGGTATTTCTCAGAATTGAAAAAGTAGCCAATCCTTAGATTCAAGAACCCTTCAATTCCCTAGTAATATAAAGAAAAAGATATCCATACCTACAACAAAAATCAAAATTCAAAATCTGAACATTTGATTGTTTGTGACCATTTTAACAATCTGAGTATAGTTTGTAGGATTTTATGCTTTGCAATTTCCCTTGAAATTGACATTTAAAATCTATATGCAAGCAAAGCAGTTTTCCAGTTAATGAGCTATATAGAATATGCAGATGTCATCAGTTTTATTCCAAATACTCTGGTTTAGTGGGAATCAAAGTAAATTACACTTAATAAATCAGAGTATTAGAAGCTAGGGATAGAGAATTGTCACTTTTTAAAAAGCCCCATTTGCTTTTCCCTTGTATTGATGTTTGGTGACTATTGCTCAACCTAAAGGGTCCTAGACTAATCAAAAGGGACAATGCAGTCCTGCTCAGAGGTTCTCTGGGTGTGGCCAAGAAAGGGCTACAGGACCTGGGTCAGCCTTTAGCCAGAACACCTCTGTTTAATTCTTACTCTCATATAGGGATGATGCATAATTTAACATAAGAAAAAGGGCTTCTTGGGTACAAGTGTCTGAAAAACTGCTGCAGTACTTATTTCTTCCTCCAAATTTTGTTGCACAGAATTGTGTGATCTTGACAAATCTAGATGTGTTGCTTTCTTCCAATGCAAAAATGTTCTATTCTTTCAGTTTGTGAATTCTTTCTGAAAAACACGTGAGTCTGGTGGATTGTTGAGTTTGTGCTGCCATGCTTTTGAGCACTAATAAGAAATGAATGCGTCATGAAAGGTCCTTTGCTATTAATGAGAATTTCTTTTCTCTTTCTTAGCTTTCCTGCTGCCTACTCTCAAATAAGTATCCCACACCTGACCTGGAAAATCAAGACTCCATACCTTTCCTGTTATGATGAGTTTGGCTGTTTTAATGCATTAAGCTCAATATATGTCAGGGCTGAAATATAACTCAGATATGGAGATTTTAGAATATTGTACAGCTTTTGGTCAATTTAATTCAATAAACATTTATCAAGAAAAACATGTGCCTGGCACTGTGATGGAAGCTTAGGAAATAAAGTGAAATAGTGATTCTTTAGGAAAAAGTGCTAATTCTCTAAGAGAAGCAGGATTATTCATTAAAGTGATTTAAAACCCACCCCTATTGTTTAGTTCCTTTGGTGAATATCAGTTTCCAGTGACCATATGTGAGTAATAATAGGGATTATTAAAATTTACCTTTCAAACAGGTTTACATTCTTATCTTCTTAGAACTTCAGTGAGAAACCTGTAAAAATTTTCTCTCGGAGTTTTGATTCCTCTGTGGTCACACAATTTTGTGTGATTTTAAAAGCAATGGCAGAATGGACTTGATTCTTTCAGTTGCCACTCCAGGGCAAGCGCTGAGTTTCAAAAATAGATCTTGGACATATAGCTGGTCGAGGGGTGGGGGAACCCAACAACTAAAAGGTTAAAGTTTTATGTGCTTTATCAATTGTTATTTAGATCAACTTTTATTTGTTTTTAAGTGAAATCAGATCGTTGTTTTTAAAGAGCAAAGGAAGCCTTTAAAAAAACTGATTTTGTGTATTTGAGTCACAGAATTTCTGAATATTCAAAACCAGATCACTAGGCAGGAGGCTCTTTTATTAACAAGTATGTGCCCAGTGAAGTCTTCTCTGCCATTAAGATTTCAGCATTTAAGACATACTACTAAACAGTTTGAATTTTTCTCAAAAAATCTATAAGGTACTTCACAAATGCTGTGCTCTAAAGAGAAACACAGTCCAGTATGGCCTCAACTCTACTGTGGAGAACTTGAGGCACTAATTTAATTATTGAAACAATGATTGTTTTAAGCTTATATCAAATGAAACCTGATAACAGTTCTCATTAATGGGCATTATTTACTACATTGCAGCCCTAAAAGGAAAGATAAAAAAATAAACCGTAGTTTAGATATGAATGTCACCATGTGATTTACAAGGAAAAGTAAATCCTTATGTACTCTGGAATAATTTTTCAGGCAACCTCGGATGCAGATCTACCTATTGAATGTGTCTGAGTTAATAAAATGTACACAAACCAAACCTGTGAAATAATTTATTGCATATGTTACAACATGAAAGGAAGCCTAGAGGTGAAAACAAAAGTGGACTTTGCTAATGGCTGGGCATAACTCCATGTGGGACATAAATATATTAGCCTAGAACTTGGAATTTCTGAATTTGTCCTGGCAAAGAAGATATAACCATTTTCTATAACTTAAATGCATAATTTATTGAAACAAACATTAAATCAGAAACCAGAAATTTCTCTGCTCTCCTTCCCCCTTGTCCTATCTGCCCAGACATTGAGGATTACAGAATTAATCATTAAGGTTTGATGGAGATGTTCAAGCTCATGACTTAAGCTATGTGTAAGTGGTGTCATTGCAGGTATGAGCAAAGTATGACACTTCCACAGCATGCATTTTCAGGGTGAGGCAGAGCAGTGGGGATGGAATGAGGCTGGAGAATTATCCATGGGCTGCCAGCAGGTCATGCCTGCTGCGCTCATGAGCTTGGACAGTCCTGCAGGTTTTAGGGAATCTTCGTCTCATCCACACTGTGTGTGTATCTCACAGTTGGAAACTGGCCAGTGCCCCAGGAAACTTGGCTGAGTTCAGAATGGGGGTAAAATTTATTGAAGCCATGGATTGTGAATCTGCATGAAGAGAGAACCCAGTTAGGTGGCATCACCACACGCTTTGGGGAGGGTGAGAAGCTGACCTTGCCTGTGTGCGTTAGTTTCTGTGACTGCTCTAACAAATGACCACAGAATGGGTGGCTTAAAACAGTGGAAAGTGGTCATCTCACAGTTCTGGAGACCAGAAGTCCAAAACCAAAATATCAGCAGGGTTGGGTCCTACCTCACCTCTGCCAGCTTCTGGTGGCTCCAGGTCTTCCGTGGCTTGTGGATGCATCATTTCAGTCTCTGCCTACATCTTCACAGCACCTGTGCTTCCGTGTCTGTCAAATCTCCCTCTGCCTTTCTCTTATAAGGATACCTGCCATAGGTGTTATGGCCCACCCTAAATCCAGAATGATCTCATCTCAAGAACCTTGACTTAAATACATCTGCAAAGACCCTTTCTCCAAGTAAAGTCACACTCACAGGTTCCAGGGTTTATTTTTAAGGATACCATTGAACCCACTACAGTGCGTCTCCAGGAACAGTAGGTATTGGAGGCACTGACCATTTCCAGACCTGACTCCTATGAATAAGGAAGTGATTTCCAGGTATCCTCAGCTTCTCCTGAGTCCAGATGTTCTAGACTCAGAAGTATAGTGGGTTCTCCTTGGTCCAGAGACTGAGAGGAGGTACTTTGCGTGTATAGGCTTCAAAAACCAACACCTGTGGACTGTCCACTTGCAGGGAACAAGTAGGGCCAGAAATCAACCTCCAGAAGAGTTTATATTTCTCTCTCTTTTTCATTCCAGGCAATAGGTTGATATGTTGAGGGATGAAAAAGCAAACAAATCTAGTTCAAAAGATATGCATACTGAAGAGATACCCACTCATATACAATAATATGTAAACTAAATGCTACCTGCTGAAGGAACTTAGCAAATGTCTCCCCAACGGGCTACACTTAATCAAGAGAGTCTTCCTGGAATTTGGGGTGGTGGAGATGGTAGGAGTGGTGGATTAAGTAGTTTTAGAAGGAGGTCAAGGGCCTGGAAAACATTTGGATTGTCTCAGATCAGGAGCACCAAGCCAATGATATTTTTTTAATATACTTTTTTTAAAAAAGATACTTAGATTACATAAATGCTGCATAAAAAAAATATGTCCCACTCCCTACCCTTCCCATGCTTTCCCACATTAACAACATCTTTCATTAGTGTGGTACATTTGTCTAGCAATGGAAGAGCCTTTATCATTGATGTGGAGGCAGTGGCCAATGATATTTTACCCAGCATGTGGGAAGGTCCAGATTTCTAAGATTTCACCTGGAAAAATAGAATATGCATAGCATTCTTAAAAACAAAAACTAAAGTTTTCTTTTCTTTCCTATTTTTTTTTTTTTTTAATAATTTCAATCTCATGTAGCTCTGTTGAGAGGACATACAAACATTAGGCTATTTAAAATGGCATTACATTAGTTACAAATCTTGAGACAAAATTTGAGTATTTCCTAGATATAATTTTATTACATCTATTTATTATATAAGAATTCATGCATCTTTTGTAATCTGATCTGAATCATGCACAAATCATGGTTGTGGAGTGTTTGTTTGTTTGTTTCTATAAAACACATTACAATGGATTATCTCTTTTATTTTCGATTTCTTAAGCTTCTCTAGGTACCTAACATTGAGTAGGCTTGAACTTCAGAAGGCATAAGTGCATTTCACAGTTGAGCTTATTTCATAGACTTGTTTCCTATGAATATGAGTGGTTATTATAAAGAGAAAGAAAATTGCTTTAGCCTAGCTAATTATAGCATTCTCTATTTTCATGTTAATTCTTATAAGCTTATTGTTTCTACTTGACTTGTTTTTTTGCCCCTAAGTAATAAATAGTTGTTTTCTTTACAATTGTTTTTTTGCCATCTCACTTGTTAAAAACAATTATCTGTGAATAATCCTTGAGGCTTTGAAGCATTTCAGAATAAATCTGTTTTTTGGATATAAATATTATTTATCAGAATAATTTGATAATAATAGCATTCTTCTAGTGACATTGATATGTGATATAATGACACCAGAAAACAAAAATTAAATTGAGTCTTACCAATTTCCCCTTCAGAAATCTTGGTATAAAATATGGGCATTTCAGATTGAAAACAGCAGTTAATGGAGATTGTGGATGTCATCTGTACCCTTGCCTTCTAAGATAAAGCTGTAATTTAGGTAGAAACACAGTGAGTGCACTGAAAACACTGTCCATATACCTGTCCAGGTACCATATAAGATGTTGCCACTTTAGTTTTGACCACTTTTCTTCTTAAATTTGACTGGAGTAAATTGGAACAACTGATTGTAAAACCAAAGCTTAAAAAGAAAATTAGGGGAAGCAGATGTGGCTCAAGCAGATGGGCACCTGCCTACCACATGGGAGGTCCTGGGTTTGGTTTCTGGTGCCTCCTAAAGAATACGAGCAGGACAGTGAACTGATGCAATGATATGACGCAATGAGATGATGCAACAAAGAGACACAACAAGGAAGCACAATGAGAGACACAACAAGTGGGACTGGAGGTGGCTTATGCCATTGGGCACCTCCCTCCCACATGGGAGGTCCCGGGTTCAGTTCCCAGTGCCTCCTAAAAAAAAAAAGGTGAGCAGACACAGAACAGACACAGAGAGCAGACAGCAAGCACAAACAATGAGTGGGAGGGGGATAAACAAATAAATAACATAAATCTTAAAAAAAAAGAAAATTGCATTAAAAAAAAACTTTTATAAAAATGTTACTCAAAAGGAACGATTGCATCATAAAAATATTGCCTTTTCTTTTTTTAAAGGCTAACATTCCTACGCCTTCTTTCAAAGAAAGGATGACAATATGGTTTGGAACTTTCAGCAATGTCTTCTTTATCTTTCTATCAGACAAATATCCTTATATAATATTTTGAGGAAAATTAATAGGTGATGACTTCTTTTACCATAACCACAGTAACAAAAGCAAAGACGATTTTAATCCTCACAGTAAGCTGTTAGGTGTGTATGATTATTATTATTCCCATTTTACAGATGAGAACACTGAGGTTTAGGGAGCCCACCCCATCATCAGCCTGCTTCCTAATGTAAGCTTCCAGCCCAGTAAGGGGAGACCCGAAAGCAGTGTGATGAGAATGGTGTGAGGAGTGGACTGAAGGAGGGAGTGTGGTGCGGAGGTAGGAGAGCTGTCTGGGGAGACTCGTAAAGAAAGAGGTGCTGGGTTGGGGCTTGGATAAGGAGCAGGCGTCCATGTTGAATGGATTGTGAGGGTAATTTTCACTCTGTCTCTTCGTCATCATTGAAGCCAGCTATGTGATTTTGAGGGACCAGGTGATACACCTTGGGCCTCCATGCACTTTTCATGCCATGGGAAAGGGGCAGGCTCAGGATCTGCTTGATATATATTGCGTAGGAGAAATTGCTGTGGTGACAAGGGGCTTGACACAGTTGACTGTGGACTATAGGTAACCCTCTTCTGGAGATTTTCTGAAATACTACTAATGCCCCAGAAAGAACTCAATGGCTTTGAACTTTCAGTGCACACACTTTCAGTGGGTGCTTCTTAACCCTTTCCTGTGGGGACCCCTTGGGCAGTTTGCTGAAGCTGTGAACTCCTTGTAAATGCATAAAATAGTATACATAGAAGTCCAAAGAAAACCAAATATATTGAGATACAGTTATCAATATATTAGAAATTGTAATTGTCTTTAATTATTAGCATATTATCTAACATGATGAGTTTAATTGCTATTGTTATTTTGAAGTATTGAAGAACATAAACAATATTTCTAGATATTTGCAACAATGATTGGTAGAAATTATCTCTAATTTATATTGGTAACAAATGCCCGGGCACTGCTCATACTGATGTGGCTTGTTGCTAATGTTCATAATTTTAGGGAATGACAATGTTCAGTTAGAGGCTACTGAAGATAAAGATGTAATTTTCACCTATTCATGTTCACAGACCCCCTGAATTATATCTGGGCCCCATGTTAGGAACCCTTCACTATGGCTCACTTTTTCAAGTTCCATGAAAAACTCTGTTAGGTTTTTGATTGGATTGCTAATGAATCTTTAGATCAATTTAGGGAGAACTGAGATCTTAAAAATATTGGCTCCATACTAAGTGAAATAAGGCAGAAACGAGGACAAATATTGTATGACTCTACTTATACGGAATATCTAGTATAAGTAAATTTACAGAGATGGTAAATTAGAGGGAACAAGGGGCTGGGAACAAGGGCAATAGGAAGCTATGGCTTAATGGTTGCAGAGTTTCTGTTTTGGATGATGAAAAATTTGGGTAATAGATGGTGGAAATGGTAACACAGCACTGTAAATGTGCTTAGTGCCACTGAATTGCATACTTAAAATGGTTAAAATGGCAGATTTTATGGTATATATATATGTTACCACAATAAAACAATTAAATGCAAAAAAATATTGCCTTTTATCGGCAAATATTTGACTCTCCATTTATGTAATTTTACCTTAATGGCTTTTAATTAAATTGGTATAATCATCCCCATGAATGTCTTGCACAATTTTCTGAGATTCATTCTTAGGTACTTATATATTTTGATGCTATTTGACTTTCCAGCTACTTAATTTATTTTCAAACTATGGTTAGCATTTAGAAATGCAATCAGTTTTTGAATATTGAACTTATAACTAGACAATTACTTTTGTATTTTCTATCTACACAATCATTTCAACTGGGAATGATGTCAGTTGCTTATTTTTTATTTTTTCCAATTTCTTTTGTCTTTAATTTTTAAAGTTTTCTCCTGTGGACTGATTTAGACTTTTATTGCAATGTTCAACAGAAGCAGTGGTGCCTACTTCTTCCTGATTGTAAGGGAAATACTTCTAGCATTTCCCCATTGAGCAATAGCATGCGGGGGCCAGTTTATACCATCTTGAGAGCCGATCATTAGCTTTCTATGAATTTTGCCATTTGTTGAAACACAGTCATTATTAAAACTTAAGTTACATAAATTTACAATTGAAACACAACTATATAAAAACAAAAATAAATTCTCAAAACTCATCACCTACCACTTATTTTATGACATTTTGCTCTTATCTATGTACTCAAGGTTATTTACATGCCGCATCTACATGGTGGAAATGGTGTGATGCTGTGCTAGGACATCACATCCAGAGCTTGCAATTGGCTGCGGTTGGAGTATTTATGCTACAGGAAAATGGCAGATGCTAAAAATCAGAGTTCTTCCCCTCTCCCTCACGCCACATGAAGAAATGAAGAGCCTGTTGTTAAATATTTTCTAGTGGCTCTCTGAATAACACTGATGTTTGCTCCAGGTTCTGGTACTTTCCTAACCAATTAATTACAAAGGAAGGAAGGAAAAAAAAGAAGAAATAAAAGCTTGAATTCACGTGTTAACCTGAATGTGGTGTTTTTCCCGGCAGATGATTGTGATGAGCCCCTGGCATCCGCCTTGCTTCCAGCATCCTTCAGCAGCTCCTCTGAGCTGTCCAGCAGCCACGGGCCTGGGTTTGCAAGGCTTAATCGAAGAGATGGTGAGTCTGCTGTTGTCTTCTTGTTAATCCATCTTGAGTCTCTTTCTCCAAGAATTATTTTCATTCTTAGTTAATTTTCATTCCTATGGCTCAAAAATTAATTATACTGCATCTTAATGGAGTTGAAGAAAGCAGGTTCATCATAGTATCATTTGCTAGCTTTCTGCTTGTTTATGATAAATTATTTGGTTTTATCTGGTTTTGACATTTTCCTTCCTTGGAAAGGAGATGCTCATAATCGAGATCCAGATTGGAAGGGACTTACAGGTGATGGATTATTTCCAGTTTTATCATCACTTATTAGTTTTAGAACAGGCTATAGATGAGTGTCTAACAAGGTGAGCTGATCATGAGTAACTAAACCAACGCATAAATGAGCCAGTGCTTTAGCCATCAGGGGAAAATGAAACAAGCCACCACATAGCACCTATGTGATTTGTAAATGCCGTAGGCCATGATGGCAAAATGATTACTGACCCACAGCTTGGCGTGGGAGGAGACAAGGGGAAGGTCACTGTCAATAAGAAGGATGCCCATATTATCAGTGGGAAGGGAGTGAATTGCTACTTTTTAGAGATATATTCATCCATCCAGGCCACTTGAGTGTCAATGAATAAATTACTTTTCCCATTGCACAAACTATTGCCCAGTGGATTAAAGATTTATTTAAAATTATTTAAATATTCAGGTGCTTTGCTACCTTTTCTAGGCATTGATTAATTTTTCTATGAAAAATGAACTATAGAGAACAATTTCAAGTTAACTGTATCCCAAGTAAATGCATTGCTATAAGTACTGAAGATATTTCTACAGAATTGAGTGGGTTTTTTTTTTTTTTCACTTTATATAATAAATCCAAAATCAGAATAGAAATATAGCTTGAATTTTACTCTCACTTAAAAATCAAATGCAGATACCTAGTAAGTGATCAAATGGACTGGTAGAAGGGAGTGAAAACATAAGCAAAGAAATTCAGTGAGCTTGGGGTGAGAGATAAGGTTCATTAACTGTCTGCCTTCAGATGCCCTTTTACATAAAGAAGTGTTTTGTGGTCTGCCATTTACCCTCAAAGCATCATTCATCATCATTTCTAGCACTCCATTAAAATATATTATCATTGAAACCAGATTTCAGGTATTAATTAAATTATCAAATTAACCATTCAGGTCTGGTGGTTATTCTAATATTAGCTTAACACTGAAATTTTTTAGTGGTTGTCAAAAGAATGTAAAAACTAGGTTCACCATATTTAATTAGTCTAGAAAGCCCAAGGAGCTTGTGTGTTGTGTTTCTGATATGCATGCACTGAATCCCCTTATGATTTCTTTAAATTGGCCTCCATTGCTTTCAGTAGTGTGGCAATGGGAAATTTATAAACATTTGAAAGAAAAATCCCAAAGGACAAGAATTAATTTATTCCCATTACATTTAATTAAAAAAATAAGAACTTGATACATGACAAGTACTCATGAAATGGCTGTGCAAAATCTATCTTCTGTATTAGGGCTACTTTCTTTACATATTTAAATTAATTTTTTTGTAAGAGAGTGGCAATCAGCTGATGAGCTCTTTTGTGTAGTTGTTGCTACTCGATTGCATAAAATACATTTCACTAAATGCTCTTTGGTATTGCTATGTAATTTCATACCCATTTCTACAGCATGATTTAGGTAGCACAATTTATCAGTATCTCTTCTGAAGGATATCAAATATGTGTATTTTCTGTTAAAAGACAGCAGCCTAATAGCATTCGTAGTTTCCTTTGGCTTTGTAAATGCTGGTGAATATATTAATTCACTTCTGTTTTGACTAATTATAATGTAAAATGTGGAAGATTGTAATGAAGATGATGATTACTCATATAAAGTAGTTTTAGCTTTTTTGAAAATTCTGTGTATGATCTAGTGATGAAAGTCATGTTCAACTACAAGAGTATACGGTTGAAGTTTCCTTTGTCTGTGGTATGATATTTGGATGTGTGAAAGAAGGTGGTCTGTCTTACTTCCCTAGTTTCTTATTTTGCCCAGAAGTCACTGAACTTCTAGAGCTTTTATTAAGAATTAGAAATGCCCCAAATATCACATCTTCTGCCAAGAATTTTATGTTTAGTGGCTGATCATTATATCCTGGTACAGACAACTGATAAGAGAATAGTCTATAAACAATTTTAGACTGTGTACATTTATGAATAGTAATCACTTTGTAATCCCCTTAAAGCCGAATATTTTAAAATTTATGGTATGCTGTAGTTTTAATGTACTAAACCTATTCAACCCAAAGCAAATATTTATCCATTTGCTTATTTATTCATTTACTTATTCAGATTCACTCCACATTCTATGTTCTCTATTTATTTTATGTTTCTACTTATGCATCTCATTTATGTATGCATTTGTTTTCTAGTATTTATTAGTTAAAAGAATAGTTCTTTGCAAAGCAATTGCAAGGAGTAGAAGAAGGAGGTTTGTGAGGGATATTTAGAGTGGAGGAGGCCCAGCAGTTTGCAGGGACTTGCAGAGTCAGCAGTGGAGAGAAGGGAACAGAGGTTTTGCAGCTCATGACTGCTGATGTAGTTGCCATGTTTAGTCAGTGTTTTCCATGAAAGAGAGCGGTGGTTAGTGTAGAGATAGTCATAGGTTAGTCTCATCATGCTTCTGAGGATTAAATTCTCCCAGAACTTGTTTTTGAAATCTCTACTCATGGTTCCTGTTTTGAAGTCTGAGTTTGGGTTCCAGATAATTGAGCAAAATGTTCACACTGATGTAATATACTTACCTCTTTATACAAAGGGACAGAAAATACATGTAATTTTTCTAAACCAATAGATTTTTAAACATAAAACACAGATACATTTATTCATAAACCTCAAGAAAATTCATGTCATTAAATAGAAATATCAAGTTCTTTGAAATTGGGTTGGACTGTTGAGATTAGCTAATTTTTATATTTCCCCAAATCCCAAATTACCTCATATTCCTTATGCAAAATCAAGATTGCTGAACTCTAACTCAAATAAGAACATAATATTGAATTTCATTTTTTCCTTCTCAAAAACGTCCTAACAAACTTTCTACTCCAAATTTATCCAGACAAACAAAAAACCAAAAAAAACAAACAAAAATGGTCTTTTAACAAGCCATGCTGGGATTTGATTCTACAATTTGCCTGTGAAATTAGTCTTATGATCTTAGAATTATGGTTACTCTAAGTGAGCCTTTATCGAGCTGGCTCCGTAATATTTCAGATGATGCTGTTTTCCAACGCTACAATACCATATTTGCTTTAGTTGCGGAAACTGTTAAGTGCCGGCACTGTGGAGAGATGCGCGGTCTTGCCAGAAGCTATTTGACCAGGGAAAAGTATACACACATTTTGTCCTCCTTTTCTTTTCCCCAAAGCTGCTTGCATAAACACGCATTCCCACACCACTTTATTCATGACTCCGTCAAGTCATAAATGCTGAAAATTCTGGACTGTGATGTGCAGCATCCACCTGGATGGGAGACCCCATTGGCGACAGTGGAATGTGATGGGTTTGAAGTTAACTTGATCAAAAATAACACACTTCAGAGTACTGTATTACTTACTGTGAACAGAAAATAGATGGCGATAAACTGAACTGATTTCGTTTTTTCTTTTCTCTGTGTGATTCTCCATCTTTCCACTCCTGATCCATTGAATGTATGTCCTCCAACCACTGATTTTGTTACATGTTGGTGGAATCAGGAAAGTATTTGTGCAATGCTTCCAATACAATCCATGGCTGAGCATTTTAGAAACTGTCCTCAGTATTAAGATATTTATTTCCACTTTAGGAAGTAACAATTACTAGAAAAGATTTATAACATAGGCTTCACCAAGATAAATAAATAATGAAAAAGTGTTTTGATTGTAATAGTCAGCCAGAAATGGTTTCTTACAACATGAGACCTCTAACTATTTGAACTCTGCACTCTTTAGTGCAATGAGATATCCCAAAATAGAATATGAGGTAAAATTCACTGATTTTTAACAAGGAGGTATTATAAAAAATTAGAAGAATGGATAGTAATTTAAAATGTCTAAATATTTGTAACTTACTGATAGTAAGTCAAACTATTACATAAAAATGTTCAATGCATTATCTTATAGTAGTAAAATTTCCCTCATATTTTTTAATAAAATCATAGTTTTTTGTCCATTTCTATATTTTATTCAAAGACTCAGAGAGGGATGGAGATGATCCAGATAATGGACCGAGTAGTTTAAATTACAATAAAAGGGCTTGCAGAACAGATTTTTATAGGATTGTATGAATGTGCAGGGAAATGTTTGCTTCTGGCCATGAGATGCTAAATTCCATGATCTGTCCTTCCTAAAAGTTTTTAGATATATCAGGGTCAGTAGACATTCTATTTTTATGCTACCATTTTTTTTCTGATTTTTACCAAATGACCCAGTAGGTGTGTTATGGGTCTTGAATGTTGTGGACAGAACAAATGTAATAGCATCCATGAAAAATATGCCCATATCTTGGCAGTAATGTAACTTTATTAAATCACCATTTGTCTAAAATGCATGATGATGGCATGTGGAAGGAGAGGCTCCCAAACAAGCACAGAGTAATTGTACAGATGGGAAACACTCAGCTGTCCTTATCCTTCCAGGGCCCTTGTAAAGCTTTGAGTTTTCGGGTACCTGCTGTAGAGTCCAAGTTACTAGATGAGATAAACCAGAATAGACTAAACATGTTTTCAGTGTTATAAACAACCATTTTTGTCTACCAAATATGCCAAAATGTAGAAAGACCCCTAGAATGAGGCACTCCCCATGCTCGGTAGAATTTAGTAGCCTCTTTTAGATGGAGTGTCTTCCAGGAATGCTCAGATTTCCTGGTGTTCTTCCCGCTTCTTTCCAAGAGCTATTTGGATATATAAGATGGACTCATGCCCTCATGGAACTGCGTGGTGCCCGGGACCTCCTGGTATATCTTGGTTCTCACGGTGCCTCTACTTTAATGTGTAGTTCTTAGCTTGCAGGTGTCTGCTGAGGGGTTGTTCATCTGCTTTTCAAAAAATATTGTGATAGCATCTATATAACAAAAAAAAATCCCATTTTAACCATTTGCAAGTACATAATTCATTGTTCTCAATTATTCGCAATGTTGTGTTACCAACACCACCATCCATTGGCAAAACTTCTTCGAAACCCTGAACAGAAATCTCATTTTAGCTTTGATTTCTATTTCTCTAATGGCTAATGATGTTGAGTGTCTTTTTCATGTGCTTATTGGCCATTTGTATATCTTCCTTTCCTTTTTTTTTCAGGAGGTACTAGGGATTGAACCCAGGACCTCATACATGGGAAGCAGGACCTCAACCACTGAGCTACATCTGCTCCCCCATTTGTGTATCTTTATGTGAGAAATGTTGATTCAAATCCTTTGGCCATTTTTTTCATTTTTTTTTTTTTTAATTTTGTTGTTAAGTTTTGTAGGAGTTCTTTATATATTCTGGATATTAAAACCTTTTCAGAAATATGGTTTCCAAATATATTTCCCATTCTGTGGGTTGTCTTTCACTTTATTGATAATTTCTTTGATGCACAAAAGTTTCTGATTTTGATGAAGTTCAATTTATCTTTTTTGTTTGTTTGTTTGTTTTTACTCATGCTTCTGCAGTAGAGTCAAATAATTCATTGTCTACTACAAGGTCCTTAAAGTGTTTCCCTTGTTTTTGTCTAAGAGTTTTATAGTTTTAGCTCTTATATTCAGGTTGTTGATTCATTCATACTTCATTTTTGTATATGGTGTGAGGTAGGGTCCACTTTCATTCTTTTGCATGTGGATATTCAACTTTCCCAGTGCTGTCCAAAAGAGACTACTTTTCCCCATTAAATGGGCTTGATACATGTACCAAAAATCAAGTGGCCATAGATGTGTGGGTTAATTTTTTATCTATGTATTTATTTTATTTCCATTCCATTGGTTTATATATCTGTACTGATAGCAGTGCTACACTGTTTTGATTACTGTAGCTTTGTAGTAAGTTTTGAAATTGGGAAGTGTGAATCCTCTACCTCTGTAGTAGTGCTTAGAACATGCTTGACACCCTTTCATATTGTATGTGTAAGCCTTATGTGTACCATGATGTCTTATTCACATGACTTTTTTTCTTTAATAAATGTCACTGCTTACCCCTGTGGAGGCGAATTTTGTCCCGTGCCCTCAGGCTGCTTCCCTTCCACTCACAGGCCACTACATTGCCTTTTCTGATAAACAAGAGATTCTCCCCTTTTTTTCCATTAAGGTCCACTGGTGAGCTAAGATGACTTCATTCCTAGGCAAAGAGGTGAGGTTGAATTAGAAAAATCCTCCTTTGTCGAGGTGACTAGAATCACCAACGGTACGTGGACTGAATGTTAAAAATTAAAGCACACTGCATTCCTGGATGAAGGTTTAATCTATGGCACTGAAGCTGCTCTAGGAAGACAGTGGCCAGTGACAGAGGTTGCTGAAATATCTCAGGGGGCCAGCCCTTGCCTCCTACACACCACCTGTCCTGGGGGCTAACTAGAACAAGGGCTTGGAGGATTCTTCTGCTTTCCTCTTAACTGTGATCCTCTCTTCTGGGCCCTTCTGATGCTGCCAGGTTCTCCAAAGAAACCAAGTAGACCAGACTTTCCTCTGACATTCTAGAGCCCCAACATTGCTCAGGAAAAATGCATCCCCTCCATCTAAAACACTCCCTTTTCATTAGCACTTACATTCTGTACTGCGTAGAACTCGTTCTTTTTGTTTTCACATTATAGTCCTGTATTTTATGTAAGAGGTAATATATACATGCCTCTTTTCATCCAGGGCTCTCACAGCACTGCTACAAGCTGTAATGAATTAAACCTTAGAGAAATGTAAGTTTCGTCATCAATGGAATTTTCTTCCAGGGGTTTTGGGCTGACTCAGCAGTTACACAGGAATGGGCGCTTCAGTTCTCACAGTTTTATTTCTGAACATCTCACCCTTGCATTTCCTGATATGATCCTATACCGTATTGGATGAAAAAGAAATAGAGACAATGTTTACTTGCTGCCTAAAGAAAGGAAATAGAACATCCCAGGTGAATGGAGGTGGGGGAGTGGCTGAAGGAACAACCTGACCTCCTGCTCTTGCAGGCTTCTCAACACCTCACTGTTTTCTAGACATCCAAAGGTGATGATGCTATTCCTACCTGCTCAAGGGGTGACCTGAAATATTATATGCTATGAACTAACTCAAGGGGCCTCTGCAAGATACCCAGTGGTGCTTACTGGAGCTGCACCCACGGTGAACATAAAGACTTCCCATGGCATAAACAAACTCAGTTACCTATCTTACTATGTCATCAATGAAATTTTTATAGCATGTGCAGATTGTCTACAGGCCTGCTGGGCAATGCATGTTTTCTCTAATGAGAGAAATGAGCAAAGTCATCTGTTAAGTTTTGTCAACGCCCAACTTCAAATCAATAAGAACTGAAAAGCACCTGATCAACCCAGATCTGGAAAGGGTAAGCCATGCCTCTCTACTCTAGATTCTCAGAGTGTATCAGAGAAAAGAGAAGCAACATGTACTATCAGTAGATTTTTGTTTATTTTATGCAGAAAGAGCTGGAGGATTGAATGTTAAATATCAAGGGGCCTTGGAAGGGATCCCTGGGTATGCTGCCTGCAAAGCTTCAGCCACATGTGCACCATCACAATGCTCTTTCTTGTCCTCAGTATTATTGGCATTTAATGTGAATCTCAAGTTGATCAGTATAAATGCACAGTTCATTTGTTTTCAGACTGTCTATTTACAAAGCCACCATGGGGTATTCCGTATTTCACAAGAGAATCCATTTCCAATGTGGCAGCTGGGAGTGATATTGTTTCTTATGGAAGCAGGAAGTTCGGCTAAAAGGGAATCAGTGTACACCTAGACAGGTCCAGAGGCAGGGTTTCTGCTTTTCCTATAGCTTGGTAGCTGAAGATGTTATATAGATATAGCTGTAATGCTTTCTTAAGCAAATGTTTAATCCCCCTCAGCAAAATAGGCAAGGTTGCAGGCAAAAGTGCCCAGTGGCTCTGGAGGCAGAGGTCAGGACCATCCACCGGGTGGTCCCTCATCCCCGGGGTCAGCCGCCGTCTGTCAGGGAAAGAACGATGGATGCCCTTTCCTCTCGCCCTTCCTTTCTCAATTCACCCTGAAATTTGTAATGAGTCTTCTGCGAATTAAGGTGCAATTCAGTAAGGAAGTAAGCAAATAGTTTGCAATGGATGCGCTCACCTTTCAAACAATGTAATTATCTTGAAGGGAAACCTCCCTTGGTAACAATTTCAGTTGCTCTGCCTATTTGTTTGACATGTAGATGCCCTGAAGGTGGGTGGGTTTATTCCAACTAGCTTACTTGAGTTCCTAAAATCTCGAAGGCGTACGTTTATTTTTACTTTGCCCTCTCTGTAAAATCGACACATTCCATGACGCTGTGGCCACCAAAAGCAGGGGTCTATGTCATCATTGCCATCAGTATCAGGTCATTCAGGGGTTTTATTTCAATTTTTATTTTTCATCTCTCCAAGCAAGTATCGGGTCCCTCTGAACCAGAGGCAGGGGAAGCAATCACACAGAAATAACTGGAGACAGAAAACTTAGAATTTATTTTCCAATATATAAATTTAATCCACTGAGGTTATCTATAAGCAAAAAAGCACTGAATACCTGGTAAACCCTAAGCAATGCAATTCTGATTCTAAGAACCTGGAGTTAGGTCAGACACCACCAGTCCCAACAAAACTGTCCCCTCTTCAGGTAGAAAGTTCCAGGGTTCCCACCCACTGCACTTTTGACCAACTGGCTGCCAATTTGGAGGTTCCCAGTATCCCATCAGTCTCGATAATTCCCTGGAATGACTCAGAACTCGGAAAAGCACTACCCTTTTGGTTATGGTTTTATTATAGCAAAAACAGTTCAGATCATGACCAACTCAAAGAAGAGAGGCAGAGAGTTCTGGGAAGAGGTCTTCAATGGAAAGCTCCTGTATCCTTTTTCCGTGTGGTTAGGACATGTTGCCCTGTGGCATATCGATGTGTTTGACCAAGCATGGAAGCTTACCTGAGCTTTACTGGGGTTTCCTGAATGAGGCCTGACTGCTGGAATCAAGGCGCATGTGGGCAACTCAGTCTGCAGCCCCACTTCCCCTCCGCAGAGATTAGCCAAGAGGATGTGGCTCCAAGCTCCAAGCCTCTAATCACGTGGTTGGCCCCATTCTGAGTCCTCTCTTTTCTCATTCATATAAACTCTCAGGTGGGTCCATGGGCACACCCTGAAAAACAGACACCTCATCACTAGGGAGATTCCAAGGATTTAGAGTCCGTGCTGTTTCCCCCATCCTCACCCCGGAGCCTTTGGAGGCCAACTTCCTTACTTTACAAGAGAGAAATCTCTTCTTGGAAGGCGACAGAGATTAAAAGGGAGCTGATCTTAATACAATATCCTCACGTGAACCGAAATGCTTGTGCCTTATTCCCATCTGCAAAGCTCACTGGGCCCTTATGGGAATTAATTGTGAGCAGCTGGAAGAAGACTTAGCCTATCATATGCAAGTGTCAAGTTTTGCTTTTTTCCTCTTCTTACCTTTCACTCCGAAATACATGACAAAACTGTAGTAACTTCCTAAAGCATAGTAGAGTACACCTTGTAATATGAAATGGTAGGTGGTATATCCTTCAGTAATGAAGGAAACCTCAAGCCTTCACACCCTGCCTGTAGCTGCTTTTACTTGGAATCAACATGAATAATCACTGTCATTGTAGAAATAACTGTCTTTCATTGCGTGGTGACGTATATGAGGGAAATTATTAGGTGCTTAATGCATTTTCTTACTGAATCCTCACCGTAGTCCTAAAATGTACTTATCATACTTATTTTATGAATGGGTAGGATGTTTTTGGGATGGGCAACTAACTTCCCAAGCTTGAGAACCCTGTTCTGTGCAAAATGGGCCCCCTGGACATGTTTCTGTTTATATAGAGTTGTGACACATAATTAACTTAGGCTTCCCTCCTTTCCAAGGCACTGAGGCCCAGAGAGAGAGGCTGGTGGGAAAGGCAGTGGAGAAAGAATGTCTGTGGTATAGAGATGGAAGAGATGGGAGGGCACTTGCTTTTTATGTGTGTAAGCATTCGTGGCCAAAGAAGAGCAATGAGGAGACGCTGCTTCTTCGTTAGTTCATGTGTGGCATTCATTGCCCAAGGATTCGCAGCACGGTTAGGGCAGGCGCTCCTTAACCGGTAGGCTGATGAGATAAGGGATGAACCACTTGCACTAGTGGAACGGTGGCAGCCCTCAATCAAGTCCACCTCTTCTAGCCCGGGCATCCATGTATTTTGTCTCATTTCATTTTGTTTTCCTTCACACAACAATGTTTTCTCATCCTGGTCAGCATAATTGTTTCATGATGCCTGCCAGTCCTCAGGTTGGCATTTTTATGTTTCTTTCCAGGTGACATTTTATTATAGTTTAAGTAAAAGGTCGTCCAGACCAAAACACATGGACGGCACGTGTGAGGGAAGGTGCAGGGATCTGGAGGTGGCCTGAGGCTATGCTGCCCCGCTGGGGTGAATTGTCCCCCTGGCACGGAAGAATCTGAAGTTTCATTACTTTATCAGTGTGCCTGGGTAATAAAATGGCTTAATTTGCATAGCAGTAGTACCTCCTCACCGCAGGTAAGAAATGTGAAAAGTGCACGGTCGATTGACTGCAGATATTAACTGCTGGTTGGCAGGAAAGCAACTGCCCTTGTGCAGAGGGGGCTTTTCCACATGAGCTTGCAGGTCCCAGGGCAACACGGGGAAGCTCCCTTGTGCTTCTCTATGTGGGTACCTGTTCCTTACGTTTCCTGGCTTCAAGAGGGAATGCAATGGCAGAGAAGGATTGGGAGATGCCAAAAGGTGCACAATCAGTATGTTCTTTGGAACTTTAATCCCAACTACTATGAACAAGAACTGTAATGTGTTTCTCAGAGCTGATTCATATAAAATTTCAAATGTAGACCCTCCAAGTTAAATCAGTCACCTAAATGGCAATACCTCATCCCTATCTGCTCTTGCAATAATGATGAAATCCCAGGCAGTTGCAACAGTAGTGGAACTTAGGATCGTTAGCTGGCCTTCTGCTATACCCTGGAAAATGACACGCTGGGACAGAATGGCAGAATGGAGAGGGAAGGTGTTTGATCACCAACCTTGTCATGAAAGACAAAGAGATACTGAGAAATTGTCACAGATTATAGGACATTCAGGAGACCTGGTGGCTAAATGCAATGTGATATCCTGGATTGGATCCTGGAACAGAAAAAGGACGTTAATGGAGAAACTTAAGAATCCAAATAAAATTTGGAGTTCCAGCAATAGTATCGTACTGATGTTGATTTCTTAGTGTTGATAAATGTACTGTGGCTATGTAGATGTAAACGTTAGGTGAGACTGGGCGAAGGATATAAAGAGATTCTCTACGCCATCTTTAAACTTCTGTAAATCTGAAATTATTTCAAAACAAACTGTTAAAAAATGCATTAAAGAACAACAAAAAGGTAGCATACTTAAGATTCTGGGCCCATGAAAAGGCACATTGCTTGAGGTACACTTAGAGGGAAATAGGCTTTTGAACAAAGATTCACTTCAGGAAATGAAGAAATCTTTGATACTAGAGAGCATCTGGGTACTACGGATTGTGTAAGCCTTGAAAGCAGTAGTTCATGTAGTGGCGTAAATGGAGGATTAGTCAATAAATACTTGTCTCTGCATATCCCTGGGAACGTCCCCACCAGTTGTCACTGTGGGCTTCACACGTCCGTTTCCCACCCAGCCATCCTGTAAGAATGTCAGACCCTCTGGACATATTCTTTCTACATGGCGTGGCAGTAATGGCTTTATTAAACAGGGCAAGGATAGAAAAAATAGCTCTTAATGCGAATATACTCAATGTAAACAATTAATTAATATTAATAAGATTTGCCTAAAATGTCAGACCTCATTATCAGGGCCTCAAGCTAGGTGTCAGAACAGTGAGGAAAAATTAAAAAATGAAAGCTAAGTTTCATCACAGTAAGAATTCTTAATAAGACATGTTTTTTTTTTTTTTCCCCTAGGCATTGATTATTAAAGGAATAGCAGTTCAAGAAGGGTTTTTTTCCCTATTATTCTTAAATTATTATTTTTAAAGAAGCTTTAGATTTCATAAAAGTTATATTGAAAATATAGGGGATTCCCAATATGCCCCATCCTCTCCCCCTCCCACACTTTCCCACATTAACAACATCTTTCATTATTGTGGTACATTTGTTGCATCAGATAAAGACATATTGAAGCATTGCCACTAACCATGGTCTATAGTTTACGTTATGTCTTATACTTTGCCCCACACAATTTTACAGGTTTTGACAAAATATATAATGGCCTGTTTCTGTCATTGCAATGTCGTGCAGAACAATTCCAGGATCCCCAAAATGCCCCATGTTTCACCTATTCTTCCCTCTCCCTCCCTTCAGAACCTCTGGTGACCACTGCCTTTATATCAATGTTGCAAGTTCTTCCATTGCTAGAATAATAATAAGTCTACTTTAGTCCATAGTTGCGTTCCTCCCTTATGTTTGTTCATTCCTCAATCTTAAGGATTTGGGGATGATGCCCACTCTGTATCTGATTGAGAGGGGGCATAGATCCCATGGGGCAGATGGGTGGAATCGTCTTGCTTGCAGTTGTAGATACTCTGTTTTGGGATGGGCATTGTCCATCATCATCCTTTTGTTAGTTTTCCTGTGTGAGTCCCATGAGTTGGAGGGTAGGTGTTGGCTGCAATTCTGCTGAGATTCAGGGCTTAACTGGCATATGAACAGCCCGAAGATTGAAGTCTCTGGGCCACATATTTAACGGGTGTAGTGCTTATTATAAGTTTTGATTCTAGCCATCCTGTTGTGCATGAGGTGCCTCATTGTAGTTTTGATTTGCATTTCCCTGACGACTGACGGTGAGCATCTTTTCATGTAGTTATTGGCCATTTCTATAACATCCTTCGAGAAATGTCTTTGTTCCTAAGTTGTATAACGATAACATGTTACTTTAAAATCATAAAATTTAATATGGCAAATCTAAATCCAAATATAAAACCCATGGTTCTACCAAATCAGAAGAACAAAACACATCAACAATATCTCCCCAGGCTTTCTTAATCCTTCTCTCTCTGACATATATCGGACAACCAGAAACACAGTAATTTCTGTCCTGAGCCTCTTGCCTTGGACACCTGACCAACTCCTTGCCATGTTCAACAGTGGAGGCAAGTTTGCTTGAGGAGGCTCTCCCCTGCCACCCGGCACATGGCATTGCGAGTCGTTCTTTGACATGCCTACTTCTACGAGGCTGTGAGCACCTGCAGTGCAGGGCACCTCTTAGCCCAGTGTCCAACACTGTACTTCCTACTGTTGGGTTTTCTTTTTCTGTGATGGTCTGAATATTTTACTTTATGTCCAGCAAAGGGCAAGGGCAGTGAGGTCTTGAGTTCCAAGCATCAACCTGGTTGGATTGCGTTAAGCACTTTTACTTGTTAACGGGGCACCTGAACCCTAGAGGCAGGGTTTATGAGCTAAAAACAAAAGCAATTAATGTGGGCTTCATCCATTTACGCTTAACTTGTGATTTTCTTTATTTGTTGTATGTGTAATTATGAGACATGATGTGTTCCATTTATATTTGATTTTCATGTATATTTCACATTATTTCATTTTTGTTAACATTCTTGCAGGGTAATATAGATTTTTAAATATTTCTTTTTCTTGACCATTTTTCTTGTTTCGATTTCCAAAAAAGGAGCTGGTGGCTGGTCCCCATTTGTGTCAAATAAATACCAGTGGCTGCAGATTGACCTTGGAGAGAGAATGGAGGTCACAGCTGTAGCCACCCAAGGAGGGTACGGGAGCTCTGACTGGGTGACCAGCTATGCCCTGATGTTCAGTGACAGTGGAAGGAACTGGAAACAATATCGACGAGAAGAGAGCATCTGGGTACGTTTCTTTATTGAAACACAGTCTGAGTGTGAATGATGCTAATTATTACATGTTGCTGCAAATCTGTCAGATCGAGTACACAAACAGAACCTCCTAAATTACTTGAAAATGTCTTCCAGTGAATGTAAGATACATATTGCAGTTTGATATATTTTGTCCATGTATAATTTATGAAATAACTGAATATAAAACAGTTCTATAGTGTAGTGAAATATTGAAACATCTTTCCATTTCTCCTTTAAAGAGTATGATATCTAAGACATAAACAGATCATATGCAATCTATTTTATTTTTGTCCAATAACACAGTAGTTTGTACTACCTCAGCACTGTTTTACTTGATACAGTAAGCTCATTCGGGTCTTCCCTCTGATAAAGTGAGATCTTTCAAAGATACTGAACATTGAAATATACCATCAAAGAAGTCTCTCCATATAGCAGACATCCAGGGAAGCAGGCACCATTCCAAACTGGAACTCACAAACTGATGGCCCCTTGTAATTCATGGGCTATAAATCTCCTTGTGATTCTTTGGAATCATAACTAGTTTAAATTATTCGGCATTCATGACATAATTTTTATTTCTGATTACATTGCCAATGCTTTTTTTTTGGAAGAATTACATTTTAATATGTTTAAATTACAATTTGCTCTAAAAGAGAGGCTCTGAAAGCAGAATGTTGTACTGTAATTGGCTGATGAAATAGCTGGTGGAGGAGAGTAGCTTGAAGAAGATTTGTCAGGTGGAGAAGAAATTACATTTTTCTTATTATTAACATATAATTTAGATTCCATTTAATTTAAGCTGGGGATGTTGTGTAACTTTTTTTTTCTTTTCCTGAGTTGCAATGGTAAGAAGAAAAGTGTACAAGCTAAAAAGCCATTATTTCTTAGTATGTAACTTACCTTATAAGGCTAAGAGGAAACAAAACGGTAATTTTTCTTGGGTAACAAATTGACATCATTTGAATTTCGTAGAACTCTGTTACTTATTCTGAGTTCATAGTGTTATTTATTCCATTTCTTATCTCTGAAGTGCTTATTGGTCCTTCAGTAACTCTTGATGTAAATTGAATCAAGAAGAACTAGTTACATCTCTAGCACTAGGTAAAAGGACAAGAACTGGAGGGAATTTGTCCTGAGGGATTTTAGGACTGGTTGTCTTAAAGTTCCCAAAAAGCAGCCACAATGTACATGATCAGACACAGATATTAATGTTGAGCTAATTCTGAGAAAGCCATGTTTAAATCAGGCTTAAGATAAACTAATTAAGAAAGAATAACAGTTAAAGCTTAACGAGCTATCTATTATATGGAGAACTCTTGCTCTTAATTAAATATTGATTTTAAAAATTAGGTAGCTGAGAAGCAGATGTGGCTCAAGTGTTTGGGCTCCTGTCTACCATATGGGAGACCCTGGGTTCGGTTCCTGGGGCCTCCTGGTGAGGGCAAGCTGGCCTGCGCCCATGGAGAGCTGGTGCAGCAAAATGACACAACAAAGGGAGACAAACAGACACAGAGGAAACACGCAGTGAATGGACACAGAAAGCAGACAGCGAGTACAAG
>JAQZBX010000885.1:9464-93936 GCA_029593785.1 Cabassous unicinctus
GAGAGAGAGAGAGAGAGAGAGAGAGAGAGAGAGAGAGAGAGAGAGAGAGAGTTGGAAGACAGTGTAAGAAGAATAAAAAGACAAAAGAGAAATAAAATCAACATAATACCATACATAAACCTAAAGAAAATATGTCTAATGTAAGTAATTCCTTGACAGTAATAACATTGAATGTTTTTTTAAATTACTTTTTATTTATTTTTAAAAAGATACTTAGATGACATAAATGTTACAGAAAAACTATAGGGATTCCCATAAGTTCCATTCCCCATACCTCCCACAGCCTCTCTTATAAACATAATTATTTAGTGTGGCACATTCATTGCAATTGATAAACGTATTCTGGGGCTTTGTCATTAAGCATGGACCATGGTTCACATTGTAGTCTACAATCTCTCCCACACAATTCTGCATGTTATGCGATGATATAAAATGGCCTATAACTGTCATTGCAGTGCCATTCCCGAATCCCCATATTACAACTGCTTTTCCCTTTCCCTGCCGCCAGAGCCTCCAGTGGCCACTGGCTCCACATCAAAGTTGCAATTTCTTCCATTGTTAGAATCACAATATGTCTATAGTAGAATACCAGTAAGTCCACTCTAGTCCATAGTCCTTTCCCCAATCCTGAGGATTCTGGGATGGTGAAGTCCACTCTACCTCTAATTGATAAGGGCTTATATACCATAGAGAAGATGGATAGGACTATTTTACTTGCAATTGCAGAGTCTCTTGCTTCCTTGGGATGGGAGTTGTCCATCATCATCCCCTTGTTAGTTGTCCTGGGTGAGTCCAATGAGCTGTAGAGATGTTGCAACTCTGCTGAGGCTGTCACATGGACAGCACAAAGACTTGAGTCTCTTGGATGTACACCTACAAACTCCAACACCAATAAAGGTTTAAATAGAAGGGACAGATGAGACATGTGTAGGGAAGACAAAATTCAGTCCAACACTGTCACAAACATATGTCTTATAGGCACAAACATACGTCTTATAGGCATCCAAAGAGGGGGAAGAAATGGGACAGGGGACAGAAGGAGTGTTGGAGGAAATAATGCCTCAAAACTTCCCAACCCTATAGAGGGAGATGGACATACAAGTACAGGAAATGCAGCACACCCCAAACAGTATAAATCTGAGTAGGCCTACACCAGGATATATACTCTTCAAACTGTTGAATGCTGAGGACAAAGAGAAAATACTGAAAGTAGCAAGAGAAAATAGAACCATTACATATAAGGGAAGCTCTGTAAGATGGAGTGCTGATTTCTGTTGATTTTCTGGAACTAGGTCCATGAAAATGGTGCCGCGGATGAGAAAAGATGAGAAAGAAATAATTGGGGTCAGGAGACCTTACATCTGAGGGGAGGAGAGTGCCACTGTATAAAACATCATGGCTTTTATTTAGCTTTAGAACAAAGAAAATATGTGTGCATATGTGCAAAGGCAATAGATACATGATGGGCTACATGTTACTAAAGTCAGCAAGTTTTTAGGGTTAATGGATCAGTTCTCTTTACATTACTGCACATAACAGACCTTGTTAATCATTATCTGACATATACTAAATACACTCCTAGAAGCACAGAATGCTTCTCTACCAGGCTCCTACCAGATCTTATTTTAGTGTCTTGAGACTAGAGAAGCCTGTCCCATAAATACCAAGGTGGCCTGCTTTCTTTCAGTAGTCATGGCCTTTGATTGAATTCCTTCATTTCTGCCTTTTTTATTAATTAATTTTTTAAGTGAAGATCATAAGAACCATTATATAAGATGATACAAGTTGACTTCCTATCACACTTGTCTTCTTCCATAGGCTATTTTGACAGTGTCTTAGGTTGTTCTCCTCTGAGAATCTTACCTGTCATTGGTTACCAGTCAAGCATTTGAGCTCTTACACTGAAGGAAATTTCATTTATATTTTATAATTCTTCAGGGTCCTTATGTGTATGCTTTTATGTAGACCATTAGTAGTAAAATCATGGGGTTATTATTATACTACTTTTTACCACAAGTAATGTAAAATTAGTTTTTTATGGCTAAGTTTTTTAACATAAATGAATTTATCTGATGTAATTTTTCATTTTTTTCTATGAATATATGTTATTACTCTACCCTTGAAAATATAAACAGTTAAAATGCATATAACAATAATTCCCAATCCCATGTAAAATGATATTTGAACTGTTTTTTGTTTCCACCAGTGAAACAGATTGATAGTATTTAAATTTTCAGACAATTCATTCCAAAATTCTGCACCAGAGGTTTATTTCCATTCATTTTGAGACATGCTCAATGCTTTCTTTTGCAATTCTAAATATCTAAAGAAATATTATGCTTATATCCAATCAAGTGATTTTTTACTTCTTCCCAATCATGCTCACTATTGTAAGGCAAAGGGATAATAAAAAGAGAACTTTCATTCCAATGACATTTAAGAGCTCTTAAGTTTGAATTAAAGATTTCATTACACAAATGTATAATAGTTGTTTCAAGATCATTCATACAATTATTCAGTTCCATATCAATGTGAGACTGGCTATGCCATATCTCACTTGCATTTTTATGCCGGTCCTCAACATATTGTTGAGTCTTGACTCCTTAATGCAGGGCTATGCCAGTGATGGCTGCAGCAGTTATCATGCCAATCAGTCCCAAAATTCCTGCTATTAAATGTCCAATCAGAATTTAATTCTTTTTAAATAATGGTCGAGGAAGAGCCACAGCAACTGGGATTCTGGAGACAGTTGCCAATATCTGGTCATCCAAACTGGTAACCATCATCCTTTTCTACATCTTGCTATAAAAAGAGTTTGATTTTCCTGCAAATATGATTTCTTAAGACATGTAAATAAAGAGCAATTGGAGCAGCTAACATTCCTTTCACCAAAAGTTACTTTTCCAATTATAAAATCTATAGGAACTGGTACACATAATGTGAGAAATAGTGTTGATTTTCTTTTTAAAATGGTAATATTAGTTTTATTGTCTTGCCATTTGAAAATTGGGCCAGTACCCAAAAATAATTTCCACAAATAATTTTGAGTTTTGTTAAGTATAGTGTCCCTTGGTTGTGGGATAAATCTTCTATGATTTTTCCAAATTATTAAGTTGTTAGTAAATGCCATTATTACCAAAATTCCAGAAGTAAGGATTACTGTCATTAGCGGTTATGGTTGAATAGTTAATGAACCAAGATATGGATGTGTTTTTAACAGGCTTCAGCATTCCTATAAGGGTCCAATACTTTAAATTCCATAGGAATCATTAAACAACACAGCCTCTGTAAAATCATGACATATATGCCTTTTTTCATTAAGTAATCTGTTTTGAGAGGGACATGTAAGACTTACTATATTTTCTGATTTATATGGTAAAGAAGGGAAGATAAGAATATAACTGGAGTTTGATTTTTCTCTGTTAAAACTATAGTGCAATATTGAGGTGGCATGCATATGGAAACTTGTCCAATACAAAGAGGGCAGTCTATAAAAGGTAAAGTTAAATTTTCTATAAATTTCCCTTCTTCTATTGGCTTTAAGGGTAGCCATAAGTCTATAGGTCCAGGAAAATGGTGAGATTGATTAAGATAAATTGTGTAAGACTCATCAGCCCAGGTTAGCAGCTGGGTAATGTATGCCCAATAAGTGTAATTATGATATGGTATCTTACATTGACCAAATACTTTATCTATAATTTATCCAATATGAAACCACCATGTCCATAGTTTAAGTATCAGCAGCATCTTCAATCCTAGCCTTGATTCATCTGGAGAAGATCCACTGCTGTTCTTCTGTTTCTCTAATGATAAGAACAAAACTTTAGCCCCAAATCTTTCCTTCTCCTTTTTCCCATTTCTTGGTTGTTTCATTTTTCCAATATATCAGTTGTCCACATTTTTAATTTTCATTCATTTTATTAACCTCCCATTGTCTTTTTGCTGCTGTGGTATTACAAATTTGTTGTCTATTAAGAAAATTTAAGGTAAGCAATGCTTTAGATAGTTTGTCTCTAGCAGATTCTTCTCCATAACCCCCTTTTAGTTTCTGTAACATTAATTTTAGTAAGTGATTGCTTTTTTTTTTTTTCAACATTAGCTTGACCCTTGAGGTTATTTACTTTGGTAAGAGAATTTTGGAGATTTTTATAGAATTGTGTTCAAAGTGTTTTTGAGGGGCTGCAATGAGGGTAACTACATGCTTGTGGGAAGGCAGAATGAGTAAGGCATAAAGCCTTAAAGACATAATATTGACACATAGTGGGTGTCTTGAACATTTCTTGAGACAGGACCTTATATTGATATCTAGTTAATGTACTTTTGTTAATAATTGAAAGAATATAAAATAAGTGAAGGATTGTTTATAAACAGACATTTAACTGTTATATTGTAATCCTTTATAATATGTATACATGCATTCACATGCTTAACAAACCAAGGGACACACTGATATACTTGGCGTATTGTTAGCTAGTGTCCTGGATTGATAAAAGATTAATGTTAATATGTATATTTAGTTTAATAAGCTTATGCTGACAATTAGAGTGAGAAACATGAATAGCATAATTAATTAAAAGATTGAGTTTATATTGAACAAAGTTACAGAATGACAGACAAATAGAGCAGTTTTATATATATATATATATATATATTTACCAATATTTAGCTTTTAGCTGGGAAGTGTTGAATTAGCAACTGATACCAGAGTTTTGGTTGATTGTGTTTAGGATTAATGAATTTAATACTATAGATGCCAATTTGTGAGTATTTTGCTAATTCCTGAGGAAGGGGTCAGCCTCCCCAGGAAGGAACACAACACTCCTTAGGCAGTATATTTTAAGGTTTATGTATAAGTCCCTGGGAGATGGCCAGCTCCTAAAGGTAGGAATACAACACCTTTTGAAATGTACTTTATCTTTTTTTAATTTGTTGCAAGGCATCCTTGATGTGCTTACTATTATAGTTTCTGTTATTTTTCCTGAAATATGAAAAATGTTACAGTTCACGTATATATATAATAAAATATATTTATCTGTAACCTACAAGTTATTAAATTACTTAAGTATGCAATGTAGTGCATTAAAGTTTTGATTAGTTTTTAAATGTTATACATAATTCATAATGACAGTAGATTATATAACAACAAAAAATAATAAGACTTTTAACCAGCAGACATCCAATGAATAATTTTTTTTTATGCATTTAATTCTTTGTAGCATGATTAGAATGACCTTAATTGCTTTATCTTGTATTGTTTGAGGCATAAGTAAAAATAAATTATGATTTTTTATTTGGGCTGTGTGGCAAAACATTAACTTGTAATTTTAATACCTGCATTGGTTTTATTGTTAACATTATAATTAGAATTGGGGCTGTAGCTCACAATGTTGAATATAAACTTGATTTATTGTTGGCTATTTTACAAAAAGGGGAATGTGGGCTGGCTTGACTTGTTTAAGAAGATTAATTTTTTGTAACAACTTGGTAATATTTGGACTGCTTCACATTGCAGTGGTGTTATTTTAATTTGCTATAATTTACTGTTATGCACTATCCCAGGCAGCCCCTAATATTTGCTTTTTTTCCTGTAGTTATAGAATTGTATTTTTGGCAGAGGTGGGGTAATTCAGATAAACTTAAGTTAAAGCATCTGCCTTTTGATTTTTAGGCCGAGAGGTAGTTTTTGTGACACATATATTATTATATTTTAATAATTAAAATTATGATTAATAACATTATACTTTTATTTAATACTTTACTGAAACATTATTAAATTTTCAGGAATTTTATACACTTTTAAAGTATTCATATGAACTTTTTATTCATACAACTTTGTCATAAAGTTAGAAAATTTCTTTTAATTGTACAACAGTTTTAAATACTTCATTCAATTTGCAATATATCACATGAACTTAACTATTTTTAGTACTTTATATTTTTCTAGGTAACAGACCAAATCATTTGTAACCATTTGAAACAAAAAGCTACATTTTGAGAAATCAGGTTTAAATATTATGTCCTTTTAAAAGTGATAAAACTTGTTTCTTCAAGGAAATGATAAGGTTAAAGTATAAGAAGCTACTTTGATAAAACTCTTTTTTTGCATACTGATTATTCAGGAGAAAAACTCTGTGTAAACTTTTACTAAAACAGATTAATGACTTGAGAAACTTTGAGAAAGAATAAAACTTTAACTTTTTTTTAAATAACTAGTCATTTTATCTTAAGGTAAAATTACTTTCTTTTCTTTAATAATAAAAGCACATTCTATATACCTTCCATACTTAAGTTACCACAATGATTTTGGAAACTGTTTCCAAGCACACTTCTGACAACATACAATTACCATCAACATTAAACAAACTTGTTAGAATGATTTAATTTGATTATAAATATTTTTATTATTTTAAATTAATACCTATATTTAGTTATTAATATAAATGCTTATTTAATTTTGGCCATTTGAATAGAGCTCTTATAATAATTTTCATTTATCAATTTAATATTAGCATCTGGAGGTATCAAAATGTACACTGCCACTGAACAAACAGACAAACAGAAAACAAGTTACAACACATCAATAGAAACATGTGTCTTTGATTTCACTGCTTTTGAGATTTTTTCTGGAATCTCTATTGCTAAGTTTTCTTACTTTTCTGGTGGTATAATTTTATTAGTCTCTATTATCCCACAGCCTTGTCATTATATAGACAGTAGTAGGTTTACAAAGTTGCTGCTGGAACAGAGTTATTTTAGTTAACTCTTTGGCAGAATAGTGATGCCCCTACAACTAATGCTAGATCTTTCTAATATTAATCTTACTAAATTTTTTGGAGTAGTCCCTTTTGCTCCAGAATTGGTTAGACATACTTTATTTTGTTTCTCGAGTATTAATTTTTTGGTAGTGACAAAGTTCAGGTTGGCACTTCTCTAGGTAGCTGCTCATGAGTTTGCTGAGAATTTGTGGGGGCGAAATTAACATTAATCCATTGTAAATTTCGAGCAGGTGGTGCTGTTGGATAGGACTGCTTTTTACAATCCTTTTGATAATGACCAGCCTTTCCACAGTTAAAACAGGTTCTGCGACCCAGAAGAAGCTGCAATGCTTCAGGATCACCTGCTTTATTTGCTTGTGCTATGCTTTTCATGAGTGTGGTCTGTGTGGTAAAGGAATTTTCACAGATGCTTTAGGAGGATTTAAAGATGGCTCAAAAAACAGATTTAGGGAACTTGACTGAGGTTTAAATGCTGGGGCAAGTGACGGGTTAGGAAAAGTCTCTTTAGACACATCAACATCTGCAGCTGTAACTGAAGGTTTATTGTTGACAGTTTGAGCTGAAGGGCTATTAATAGATTAAAAAGTGTCTTAGGGACCCCTTGTGGTAGCCATGGCAAAACAAGCCTCTATAGGAGGCTCTGGATGGTCACTTTCAGAACATTCATTGTCATACAGATGTAAATCAGTCTCAAGATGATCAGAGACAGAATCTTATGCCTCTGAATTTTTGGAAGGCTTACTAGATTCTGTTTGAAGAGGCTTAAGGGCCAGAGTAATAAGATGTTTAGCTGTATTGGAAATGTGGGGAATATTCAAATAAGTTCCCCATTGGTATAATAAGTTTATTCCCCATAAGTTCCCCGACTTATTAATGAGACTGCCATTCTTATGATATCTAGAACAGCATTCATTGGCCCAGTGTAACTCTTTTTGGCACATTGGGCCACACGAGTTGGTATTGATCTATTATTGCCACTAGATGGAGCTCTCACTCTAGCTTTGGCTAGGCAGTTTTTTGGAGCAGATGGCATAAGGACCACTAGAAAAGTTACATAAATTCCCTTTTTCTTTCCTTCCCTTTTATTAGACATGAGTTTATCTGTTTTTGATTGTTCATGAATTTTTTTCATATATATTTTCATTAAAATCAACATCAGTTCATTCTGCTATCGATACTGTGATAGCAGTATACTGCTTAATATCTTCATTTTCATCTGATAGTAATGGTTCAAGAGCAACAGAAATAAGACTACACAAAGACCATACATGGATGAGAATTATCTCTCCCTTTTGATAAGCACTTTTGAATGCTTTCATGACTAACTTCCATTCTTTCACATTTAAAATATCACACCTTTGTCACTGAAACCAATAACAATGTCTGTGTATGAGAGCAAAATTCCTCAAAAGCAATGATTTCATAGTTACACCAGTGCTTTTTAATAAAGTTTTTAACACTATAGAGTACTCTTCAAAGTTCCACTGCTGATTCCCTGTTTCCCTGATGATCCCAAGGATGTAACTTACCTTTTTAAAAATCTGCTCATCAGGAGCTTCTTGATCTGCTGCACGCTGACTGAAGGAAAAATTGCATTTTCAGGTTCCTATTCAGGTATCAAATGTTGATTTTCTAGAACTAGGTCTTGAAAACAGTGCTGTGGATGAGAAAAGATGTGAAAAAAATAACCAGGGTCAGGGGATCCTCCATTCTAGGGGAGGAGAGTGCCACTGCATAAAACATCGTGGCTTTTATTTAGCTTTACAACAAAGAAAATATGTGCGTGCATTTACAAAGGCAATAGATACATGACTGGCTACACATTACTTAAGTCATCAAGTTTTTAGGGTTAATGGTTCAGTTCTCTTTGCATTCCTGCATGTAACAGTCCTTGTTAATCATTATCTGACATATACTAAATACATTCCTAGAAGCACAGAATGCTTCTCCACCAGGCTCCTACCAGATCTTATCTTAGTGTCTTGAGACTAGAGACACCTTTCCCATACATACCAAGGTGGCCTGCTTTCTGTCAAGAGTTATGGCCTTTAATTGAACTCCTTCAGATTTCTCATCTGAAACCATGGAGGCAAGAGCTCAATGGAATGACATTGTTACCGTACTAATAGAAATAAACTTACAACCATGAATTCTCTATACAAGAAAGCTAGCATTCAAATATGAAGAAGAGTGCAAAATATTCACAGATCAATAGAAATTAAGAGGGTATGCAAATAAACCTGCTCTTTAAGAAACACTAACTGGAGTTCTACAGGTTGAAAAGAACAACCTGAGAAAGATAGTTGAAGGAGAGTGTGAGAGCAACAAAAAAGACAAAAAGATAAATGAAAACAACATATGATAGAAAAACCCAAAGAAAGTATGCCTAATATAAGTAATTCTTTGAGGGTAATAACACTGAATAATAACTGATTAAACTCTCCAGTCAAGAGACACACATTGGCAGAAAGTATAATGAAATATGATCCATCTATATATTGTGTAAAAGAAATCCACTTTAGACTCAGGAACTCAAGGAGCCTGAAAGTGAATGGTTGAAAAACAATCTTACAAGCAAACAATAACCAAAAAAGGGCAGGAGTAGCTATAGTAATATCAGACAAAAAGAAATGCAAAACTATTGTAAGAGACAAAGAAAGACAATATATATGTTACTGAAAGGGGTAATCTTTCAATAAGAAAGAATAATCATAAATTTTTATGCACATAACAGGGGAGCCTCAAAATAAATTAGGCAAACACTGGAAAAATTAAGTGGAGAAATAAATACTTCTACAATTATAGTGAGGAAATTCAATACACCATTATCACCATTAGACAGAACATCTCAACAAATAATCAATAAAGAAACAAAGACTTTGATTAATACATTAGTGGATCTGGATCTAATAGACATATATAGAACACTACACCCAAATTCAGTGGGATATACATTCTTCTCGAGTGCACATGAATAATAATCCAACATCGACTACATGTTAGGCCACAGGAAAAAATCTCAATGAATTCAGAAAGATTGAGATTATGCAAATAATTTCTTTGACCACAATGGTATGAAATGGAAAATTAGTAAGGACTAGAAAACCAGATTAAGCATAAAGATTTGGATGTTAAACAACACACTCTTAATCAAACAGTGAATCAAGGAGGAAATTTCAAAAGAAATCAGTAACTATGTTGAAACAAATTAAAATGACAACACAATATATCAAAATTTATGGGAGGAGGTTTTTCGGGGCAAGATGACATTGGTTTAGGAGGACACTTGTGGAGAGCTCCAAGAGCATGGTGGATTGTGGACAGGGTCCTGCCTAGGGGTCTGTGCTGTGGGCACATAGAGTGAGAAGCTTGGAACATCTATCTGCACAGATCGATGGCGTGGACTGAATGGTAGAGATTCATGAGTTTTAAGCCTGCCTGTGGTGGTTAACACAGTCGGCTGAGCCCCACACTTAAGGGAAAAAAAAAAACTGTTTGGAGCTATGACTCCCAGGCCAGCAACTGGGTGACAGGGCCCAGTGTGGGGCGTGTTCTCTGGGGAGGGTCTGGCTTCATTTTCTGGGGATTTGGCTTCCTGGAGCACCTTGCAGCTTGGGCGAACAAAACACCTGCAGTTAATCGGCATGCAGTGGAAGGGAGGGGTGAATTTGCTGAGGGAATCGATTTGCCTAGCTGCCCAGGGATAAGCCGCAGGCCCCGTGGAGCTAGGGAGAAGGAGCACTCTCCGAGAGAGGAAGGGTCGGATCCAGAAGGGGAAGACTCAGCAGTTTTTAGCATTCTGCACTGACAAGCATCAGAGCTTCAGCTCCCCTGGGGAGTCCAGGAAGTGGGAAGTGCTTGATTAGTTTCCATGAGCCCAGTTAGGGTCTCCTTTGTGAGGGGTTTATCTGCAGGAGGACTTATTTTTGGTCCTGTATTTTACCAAAAACAAAAAACAAAAAAATAAAAATGGTCACTTTAATAAATGAAAAATAAATTATTTTTAATTTAGTTTAATAGCTGAAAGCTGCTTCAGTACCAGCATATAGAAACCTGTGGGGAAATTGATTGATAAACACAAGCAGGCTGAGAGGATCCACGGGGACCTTAGCGGAACATTGATCCTCCTTAGCTTTGTTTGACTCCTTGCCAGTGTGGCTGTTTGGTTTTTCTCTGTTTATTCGTTGTCTCTTGCTTTTCTTTCCTCTTTCATTCCCCCTTTCTTTTTTCTTTCATTTTTTTTTTAAATTAAGTGCTGCTAGCTTGTTTCTTCTTTGCTGTGCTTCTTCTTCAGTAATTTCCCATTCTCAGACTATATTGATTTTGTATTCCAAACTATCTCTTATACTTCCTTCATCTTTCTGCCTTCTGCTTTCTGTTTTGGCTATTAAATACCACATTTTTTCATATGCCCACAACTCAAGGGTGTCAATTTCTATTCTATCCATTTGGTTTTCTTCTATTTTTATTAATATTAACTCTTTCCTTTCAGCCCTTTCTTCACTCTTTCTCTCCCTCCTCATAATTCTAGCCTTGTAAACCATTATAAATATACTCCGCTATTGGGTTTCCCAGTCCATTATAGATACTCCCCTTTTTTTTCCTATTACTCTACCCTGACTACATGAGTTAAATATTCATTTTATTAAGTCTTATTTGGTCCCTCTTCTAGCTTTTATCAATATTACGATTGTCCTTCTTCCTTTCTCTCATCTTTTGATTCCTCTGGCCCTTATTTTTGCCTTCAAGGGAACATAGAAAGAAGCAAGGAAATAAAATACGAAGAAAAAGTGTCAAAGAGAAAACCATTTACATGCTAACAAGAGCAAAAAAGGGCAGGAGTAGCTATTATAATATTAGATAGAATAGATTTTAAATGCAAAACTATTGTAAGAGACAAAGATGGACACTATATATTAGTAAAAGGGGTAATCTCTCAAGAAGAGAGAACAATCATAAACATTTATGCACCTAATTGGGGTGCCTCAAAATACATGAGGCAAACTCTGGAAAAACTAAGTGGAGAAATAAATTCCTCTAAAATTATAGCAGGTGACTTTAATACACCATTATCATCATTAGACAAAACATCTAGACAGAGAACCAAAAAAGAAATAAAGGCCCTCAACAATACATTATGGGACCTGGACTTAATAGACATATACAAAACACTACATCCAAATACAGCAGGATTTATATTCTTCTTGAGTGCACATGAATCATACTCTAAGATAGACCACATGCTAGGCAACAGAACAATTCTCAATGAATTCAGAAAGATTGACATTATGCAAAGTAATTTCTCTGACCACAACGGAATGAAATTGGAAATCACTAAGGGCCAGAAATAGAGGATAGGCACAAGAATATGGAAGTTAAACAACACACTCTTAGACAAACAGTGGGTCAAGGAGGAAATCTCAAAAGAAATCAGTAACTACCTTGAAACTAAGAAAAATGACAAACACAACATATCAAATCCTATGGGATGCAGTAAAAGCAGTCTTGAGAGGGAAGTTCATAGCCATAAATACATATATTAAAAAAGAAGAAAGAGCTAAAATTGAAGACCTAACTGCACACTTGGAGGAATTGGAAAAACAACAACAAACTAAACCAAAGGGAAGGAGAAAGAGGGAAATAACAAAGATTAGTGCAGAATTAAATAAAATAGAGACTAAAAAACCACTAGAAACAATAAACAAAACCAAAGGCTGTTTCTTGGAGAAGATCAATAAAATTGACAAACCCTTAGCCAGAGTAACAAAGAAAAAGAGAGAACAGATGAAAATACAAAAAGTAAAGAATGAGCAAGGGGATATCTCTAATGACCCCACTGAAATAAAGAGTATCATAAGAGGACACTTTGAAAAATTATATACCAACAAGAATGATAATTTAGAGGAAATAGACAAGTTTCTAGAAACTCACAAACAGCCTACATTGATGAAAGAAGAAATTGATGAACTCAACAGTCCAATTACAAGTAAAGAGATAGACTCAGTCATCAAAATCCTCCCAACTAAGAAGAGCCCACGACTAGATGGCTTCACAGCTGAATTCTACCAAACATTCCAGAAAGAGATAACACGAATTCTGCTTAACCTCTTCCAAAAAATAGAAGTAGAAGGAATATTGCCTAACTTATTCTACAATGCCAACATTACCCTAATACCAAAACCAAACAAAGATACCACACGAAAGGAAAATTACAGACCAATTTCTCTAATGAACCTAGATGCTAGAATCCTGAACAAAATACTTGCTAATTGCATTCAACAACATATCAAAAGGATTATACACCATGACCAAGTGGGTTTCATCCTGGGTATGCAAAGATGGTTCAATATAAGAAAATCAATCAATGTAATACACCACATAAACAGATTGAAAGAAAAGAATCACATGATCATCTCTATAGATGCAGAAAAAGCATTCGACAAAATACAGCCCTCTTTCATGATAAAAACACTGCAAAAGATAGGAATAGAAGGAAACTTTCTGAATATGATGAAGGTACATGTGAAAAACACAAAGCTAACATCATTTTCAATGGTGAAATCCTGAAAGCCTTCCCTCTGAGATCAGGAAAAAGACAAGGATGCCCACTGTCACCATTCCTATTGAACATTGCCTTAGAAATACTTGTGTGAGCACTGAGGCAAGAAAAGGACATAAAAGGGATCCAGATTGTAAAGGAAGAAGTAAAAATTTCATTATTTGCAGACGACATGATCTCATACATAGAAAGCCCTAAGAAATCTACAACAAAGCTTCTAGAACTTATAAAGGAGTTCAATAATGTTGCAGGCTACAAGATCAATGCTCAAAAATCAGTAGCATTTCTGTACACCACTAATGACCAATCTGAAGAAGAAATCAAGAAAAAATATTATTTATAATAGTAACTAAAAGAATCAAATACCTAGGAATAAATTTACCTAAAGATGTAAAGGACTTATATAGAGAAAACTACACAACACTGTTAAAGGAAATCAAAGAAGACTTAAATAAATGGAAAAATATTCCCTGCTCATGGATAGGAAGACTAAACACCATCAAGAAATCTATCCTAACCAAACTAATCTACAGATTTAATGCAATCCCAAATAAATGAACATTGTATTTTTTAAGGAACTGGGAAACTAACCACAAAATATATTTGGAGAGGTAAGAAGCCCCAAATTGCCAAAGACATATTGAAAAAGAAAAATGAAGATTTAGATATCACATTACCTGACTTTAAAACATAATACAAAGCTACAGTGACCAAAACTGCATGGTATTGGTGCAAGGATAGACATACTGACCAATGGAACCAAATTGAGAGTTCTGATACAGATACTTGCATATACAGTCATCTGATATTCGACAAGGCCATGAAGCCCACTCAATTGGGAGAGAATGGCCCCTTTAACAAGTGGTTCTTGAAGAACTGGATATCCATATCCAAAAGAATGAGATAAGAATACCATCTCACACCTTATACAATAATCAACTCCAGATGGATCAAAGATCTAAATATAAAAGCCAAAACCTTACAGACCTTGGAAGATGATATAGGGAAGCATCTACAGGACCTTGTAATAGGAAATGGTTTCATGAACTTCAGAGCCAAAGCACGAGCAGCAAGAGAAAAAATAGATAAATGGGATCTCATCAAAATAAAAAACTTCTGCACCTCAAAGGATGTAATTAAGAAAATAAAAAGGCAGCCTACACAATGGGAGAAAATATTTGGCAACCATATATCTGATAGGAGCCTAATATCCTGCACATATAAAGAAATCCTACACCTTGGAAATAAAAAGACAACCCATTTCGAAAATGAGTAAGTGACCTGAAAAGACACTTCTCCAAGGAAGAAATACAAATGACTAAAAAGCACATGAAAAAATGCTCGACATCGCTGGGTATTAGGGAAATGCAAATCAAAACCACTATGAAATACCATCTTACACCCCTCAGAACGGCAGCTATTAAAAAAACAGCAGACTCTAAGTCTTGGAGAGGATGTGGAAGAATAGGAAACCTCATCCACTGCTGGTGGGATTGTGGAATGCTCCAGCCACTGTGGAGGACAGTTTGGAATTCCTCAGAAAACTAACAATAGATCTTCCATGTGATCCAGCAATTCCACTACTGAGTATACACCCAGAAGAATTGAAAGCAAAGTCACGAACAGATATATGCACACCAATGTTCATAGCAGCATTGTTCGCATTTGCCAAAAGTGGGAATCAGCCCTGGTGCCCATCAACATATGAATGGATAAACAAAATGTGGTACATACATACAATGGAATATTACTCAGCTGTTAGAAGGGAAAAAGTGGTAACACATTGGATACCGTGGATGAATCTTGAAGACATTATGCTGAGTGAAGCAAGCCAGGCATTGAAGGATGGACAGTTTATGACCTAATTGTGTTGAATTGAGGAAAGTGAACAGTCACTGAGAACCACTGTCTGAAAGATAGGTTAACAAGGGAGAGAGAGAGAAGGGTAGGTTGCGAGCCATCACCCATATGGACATAATCTATTGTAAAGTGACAGTGTATAGTTACATATCGAAGGATAGAACAGGTGGGTAGAGATATTACTGGGTTTGTTGGTGCAGGGCTAACAGGTGGGTAGATTAGGTAGGGCAGGTTAGAATATCCAGGGCATGTATCTATGAATCTTGTCATCCCATGAGCCAAGACAGGGGAGTGTCATATGCCCCAGGGGGATGGGGAGGAAGGAACAGACAAGATCAAATGGTGTATTTAGTGGTCATGGGAAATATTCTTCATTACCTTACAATAACGGACACAGGACATGGTAAATATCATCAAAAAATATTAAACTGTACCATCTAAAATGTAAACAATTCTATAAACTATTGACAATGTTTAGTAACTATGTTTTACTATCTGTATAACAGTTTTAACAATGCTACCATCCACACACACACACACACACACACACACTAAAGTTTAATATGGGGTGGGGAGGGGTAGGGAGTTTGGGTATATGGGAATCTTCACTATTCTGTGTGTGACTTTGCTGTGACTTAAAACTTCTTTGAAAACTAAATGAAAATTTGGGAGACACTGGGGAATGAGAGGGGGAAGGTGTCACGGTACACAGTGGACATCCGATAATGCAGTGATAAAAGGAGAAAAATAATAATAATAATTTAAAAAAAATTTTTGTTTTGTTCATCCCATTTTCTTTTTTGAATGTCCCAATCAGTTAATTATATTTTATTTTTAGTTCTTTTTTTCTGAATTTCCTTGTATTTTATCTCTTGCATTTCAGCTTATCCTATTATTTCATTTACCTATTAATTTTATTTGGTTATTATATGGGCTTCATCTTCAAGGAAGGTTTAGGTCACAGAATGGTTACAATGAGGGCTGCAGAGCATCATTTGTGGGGGTGATTGGGAAGGGGTATTCATTGGAGTAAGCTCATCTGAATATGCATGAAAGATATATAAAATTGTTCAAATGATCGAGGGATGGGTCATGGTCATGGTGGATAGACAATCACTCAATAAATGAGGGAATACTGAATTCCCAGCCTGGAGAGCACTGCCACATTCTCCAAGGGAGCAGCAACAGTCCCCCGAGTGCAGGGGCAGTGTCTGGCAAAAGAGGATGACCCACGGTTGGGTTCTTGTTATTGATGACAAGCCTTATGAGTCTATGCTCTTGAATTGAAACTTGGCCTACTGTTAGGGGTGCCTAAGGGTTGCCACCAGAGAGCCTCCTTGTTGCTTAAATGTGGCCTCTTTCTAAACCAAACTCAGCATATAATTGCATTACCTTCCCCCCAGTGTGGGACATGACTCCTGGTGATTTGCCTCCCTGGCAACGAGGGACAAATATCAAGTGCCAACTGGAAACATGACTGGGAAAAAAAAAACTTGAAAAAAAGGGGGAAAAGGTAAAAATAAATTAGTTCATGTGGCTAAGAGACTTCAAAGAGAGTAGGGAGGTCATCCCAGAGGTAACGCTTACGCAAACCTAAGTAGGATCTCATAGAGCTCCAAAGTGGATATCACCCCACACAGAGGGACTCCTGAGGGCCCTGGAGATACCCAGGTCCTATATAAGGGGGGATAGCCCCAGAGATTGACACCTTATCAGTGGGCTCTACTTTGGAATCTTTGCTTGTGAGAGTGACAGAGTTGGACTCAAATAAGTCCTCCCTGCACATGGTCCATCTGTCCCTTCTATTCAAACCTATATGTGAGGCTGGAGTTTGTAGGTGTACTTCCAGAGACTGGAGCCTCTGGCCTGACTATGCCAGCTGTGCCTGCAATCTCGTTTGAGATGCAACTCCTACTCTACACCTCAATAGACTCACACAAGTCACCTGGTGAGGAAATGATGATGGTGGACAATGGGCATCCCAGGGAATGGAGAGATCCTGCAGCTGAAGGCAGGATAATCCCATCCACCGTATCCATGGGATATAAGCCCACTCTCACTTGGAAGTAGAGTGGACAACACCATTCCAATCCCCTCAGGATTGGGGGAAGAGCTATGTACTAGAGTGGACTTAATGGTATTCTGTTGTAGACATATTGGGATTCAAGCAATGGAAGAAATTTTAACAGTGAGGTGAAGCCAGTGGCCACTAGATGCTTTTGGGGTGAGGAGGGGAAGGGCCTTTGTAATACAGCAGCTTTTTCAGGACTTGGGGGGTGTCCTGAGTGACATTGTGGTGACATATATAGGCCATTTTACACAGCATATACCATGCAGAACTGTGTGGGATACAGTGTGGCCTATGATGTGAACTGTGATCTATGCTTAGTGGCAAAGCCCCAGGATGTGTATATCCATTGCAGGTGATGTGCCACACTAAAGAAAGAGGTTTATTTGACATGTTATGAGAGGTATGGGAGGTGGATATCACGGGAATCCCTCTAATTTTTGTGTAACACCTATGCAATCTAAGCATATATATGTGTATATAAATTACTGCTAAAAAAAAACCAAACTTATGGGAAGCAGCAAAAACGGTACTGAGAGGGAAATTCATAGCCGTAAATGCAAATATCAAAAAATAGAGCAAAAATAAAAGCTCTAAGTGCACCCCTGGAGGAATTGCAAAAACAACAAACTAAAGCCAAAGGACGTAGAAAGATGGAAACAACAAAGATTACTGCAGATCTAAACTAAATAGAAAATGAGAAAGCACTAGAAAAAATAAGCAAAATCAAATGCTGGTTCTTTGAGAAGATCAATAAAAGTGACAATCCATTAGGCAGAATAAAAAAGAAAAAAAGGAAGAAGATGCAGATACACAAAATAACAAATGAGAAGGGGAAACCACCACTTACCTCACAGAAATAAAGAGTATCAGGAGAGGATACATTGAAAAGTTATATGCCAACATGAATGATAATTTAGAGGAAAGGGACAAATTCCTATTAACTCACAAGCAGCCTTCCTTGACAGAAGAAGAAATTGATGCACTCAACTGACCAATTATAAGTAAAGAGATAGAATCAGTCATCAAAAACCTCCCAACAATAAAGACCTGGAATAGATGAGTTCACAGGAGGATTATTCCAAATATTCCAGAAAGAACTCCTACTAATCCTGCTTAAACTATTCAAAAAAATACAAGTAGAAGGAATATTGCCTAACTCATTCTATGATGCCAATTTTACCATAATACGAAAGCCAAAAAAATAAAATAAAATAAAAAACGCCAAAAGAAAGGAAAATTACAGACGAATCTCTCTAAAGAAACTACATGCTAAAAAACAAAAGTAAGTAGCTGCTAATCGTATTCAACAACATATCAAATGATTTTTACACCTGGACTAAGGGGGTTTTATCCTGAGTATGCAAGGATGGTTCAACATAAGAAAATCAATCATTTTAATACACCACATAAAAGGATCAAAAGCATAAAATCACATGATCATCATTATAGATGCAGAAAACGCATTCAACAAAATTCAGCACACTTTCCTCATAAAAACACTGGAAAAGATCAGAATAGAAGGAAACTTTCAGAACATTATAAAGGGTACATATGAAAAACCCACAGCTAACATCATCTTCAATGGTGAAATCCTGTTTTCCTTCTAAAATCAGGAACAAGACAAGGATGCACATTATCACCGCTACTATGTAAAATTTTCTTAGAAGTACTTGCTCAAGCACTGAGACATGAAAAAACTCTAAATGTTATCCAAACTGGAAAGGAAGTAGTAAAAATTTCACTCTTTGCAGACAGCATAATCTCGGAAACCCTGAGAAATGTACATCAAAGCTTTTAGCATTTGTAAATTAGTTCAGTAAAGTTGCAGGATATAAGATCAATGCTCAAAAGTTAGTAGCTTTTCTGTACACCAATAACAAACAACCAGAGTAGGAAATCAAGAAAATATACCATTTACAATAGCAACTAAAAGAATCAAACACCTAGAAATAAATTTAACTGAAGACATAAAGGACATATATACAGAAAACTACACAACACTGTTAAGAAAACCAAAGAATAATTAAATAAATGGAAGAATATTCCCTGTTCGTGGATATTGAGACTAAACATCATTAAGATGTCTATCCTATACAAACTAATCTACAGATTTAATGCAATTCCAATTAAAATCAACACAGAATTTTTTAAAGAAATTGAAAAAACCTAACTACAAAATTTATTTGGAAGGGTAAGGGGCCATGAATCTCCAAAGACATATTGAAAAAGAAAAATGAAATTGGAGGTATTACACTACCTGACTTTAAAACTACAAAGCTACAGTGGTCAAAAGTGCATGGTATTGGCACAAGGATAGACATACTGACCAATGTTACCAAACTGAGAGTTCTGATATAGATCTTCACATATACAGACATCTGATATTTGACAAGGTCAGCAAGCCCACTCTACTTGGGAAAGAATGGTCTCTTCAACAAATGGTGCTTAGAGAAGTGGATATCCATATCCACCTGTTACTAAAATCAACTCAAATGGATCAAAGATCTAAATATGAGGTCCAAGTCCATAAAGACATTGGTAGATAATGTAGGGAAGCATTGACAGGACCTTGTAATAGGAAATGGTTTCATGAACTTTACACCCAAAGCATAAGCAGCAAATGAAAAAATGGATGAATGTGATCTTCTCACAATTAAAATCTTTTGCGCCTCAAAAATGTTTTCAAAAAAGTGAAAAGGCAGCCTACCTAAAGGGAGAAAATATTTGGCAACCATGTATCTGAGAAGAGCCTAATATACAGCACATATAAAGAAATCCTATGCTTCAAAAATAAAGACAAACAACCCATTTAAAAAATGGCCAAGCAACTTGAAAACACACTTCCCAAAGAAGAAATACAAATGACTAAAATGAACATGAAAAGATGTTAAACATCGGTAGCTATTAGGGAAATGCAAATCAATACTACAATGAGATGCCATCTTAAACCCATTACACTGGCTGCTATTAAAAAAACAGTGGACTATAAGTGATGAAGGGGATGTGTAGGAAGGGGAACACTCATCCACTGCTGGTGGGGAGTGTAGAATGGTCCAGCCATTGTGGAGGAAAGTTGGGTGGTTCCTCAAAAAAGTAACTATAGAACTGTCATATGATCCAGCAATTCCACTACTGGGTATATAACCAGAAGAATTGAAAGCAAAGACACGAACAGATATATGCACACCAACATTCATAGTGTCATTATTCACTATTGCCAAAAGTTGGAATCAACCCAAATACCCATCAAAAGATGAATGGATAAACAAATATGGTACATACATACAATGGCATATTACTCCACTGTAAGAAGTTATACAGTGCTAACACACAGAATAACATGGATGAACCTTGAGGACCTTATGTTGAGGGAAGCAAGTGTGGCATTGAAAGATGAACACCACATGATCTCACTGATATGAATTAAGGAAATTGAGCAGACTCAGAGAGCTATTGTTTGGAAAACAGGCTTACAGAAAATAGAAAGGAAGAAGAAGTTTGTGAGCCAACATCCATATGGATGTAATCTATGTTAAGGTGAAAGTGTGTGGTTGCATATTGAAGGGTATGACAGGAGGGTAATGATATTATTGGTTTTGGGGTTGCAGGTTTGACAGGTAGGTAGATTGGGGAGGATGGGTTGGAAGGGTCAGGGTACTGGGGGGAGGGTTGGGAGAGGGGCTAGATGAACACTGCGGATTTGTGGGTATGTGGTTGAAAGTACAAAGTTAGGAATACTCTTATGGCAATATAAAAAGGAAGGGTTACTGGTTTAGAGTGTTTGATGCAGGGGCTTTTGGGATAAAGCACACGTGGAGAATGTTTCTAGGGATGATGTGAATGATCATTGTTTCATCATGTGTTCATATTCATTGGGAGGAGACCCACATAATGAGTGGGAAGGTGTTATACTCCCATACTCAGGAGGACCGATTTGTTCTCAAATAGAGAGGTGGGAGTCTTTTGAGAGCATGGCATGGGCAGTTCCTAATAGGGGAGGACAAACCAGTGTGTCAAGACCTCAGTTAGGTTGCATCTAACTATGAATCTTGTCATCCAAGGAGTGAAACCAAGGTGTCACCATGGGCCCTTAGGGGAGGGGGAGGGAGGAATAGAATAGATCAAGCAAGGGATATTTAGTGGGCAATGGAAGTTTTCTATGTGATCTTTCAATGATGGACAAAGGTCATCTTAAATATCATCAAAATTTTTATAACATTGCATGTTAATGGATTAAAATCTCCAGTCCAGAGACTTAGATTGGCAGAATTGATAAGGAAATATGATCCATCTATAGGCTGACTATAAGAAACTCTCCTTAGACCCAAAGACACAAGGACGTTGAAAATGAATGGTTGAAAAATTTTTACAAGTAAACAATTGACACAAAAATGAGTATGTAGTTATACTAATATCTGAAAAAATAAATCTTAAGTGCAAAAGTGTGTTGAGTCAAAGAAGGACATTATATTTTAATAAAATGGGCAATCTATCAAGAAGAAAGAACAATCATAAACATTGATGCATCTAACCAGGGTGCTACAAAATATATAAGGCAAACACTGGACAAACTATTTGAGAAAGAGATGACTCTACAATTATAGTCGGGACTTTAATACACCATTATTACCATTAGAGAGAACATCTTGACAGAGAATCAATAAAGAAGCAAAAACATTGAATAATACATTAGAGGATCTGGACTTAATAGACATATACAAAACATTACACCAAAATACACCTGGATATGCATTCTTCTTGGGTGCACATGGATCATTATCCAAGACAGACCAAATGCTAGGCCAGAGAACAACTTACAATGTTACAATGAAATTGTACAAAGTAATTTTTCTTGCCACAATGGAATGAATCTGAAAATCAGTAAAGGGCAGAGACCAGATTAGGCACAAAGATATGGATGTTAATAACACACTGATAAACAGTGGTTCAAGGAAGAAATTGCAAAAGAAATCAGTAACTACCTTGGAAAGAATGCAAATTATAACAAAATGATTCAAAACATATGAAATGCAGCAAAAGTTATACTTAGAGGGAAATTCATAGTCATAAATGCCTATAATTAAACAAAGAAAGAGCTAAAATAAAAAACCTAACTGCACACCCATAGGATTTAGAAAAGGAACAAAAATCTAACTCCATAGGAAGTAGAAAGGAGGAAAAAGGAAAAGATTATAGCAGAGTTGAGACAAATTGAAAATATTAAAGCACTAGAAAAAAATAAACAAAACCAAAACTGGTTCTTTAAGAAGATTAATAAAACTGATAAGACTAATTTGACTAACAATGAAAAAAACAGAGAGATGATGCAAATACATAAAATAACAAATCAGGAAGGAGCTATCACAACTGACCCCACAGGAATAAAGAACATCATAATATGATACTTTGAAAAATTGCAGGACATCAAGGAGGATAATTTAGAGGAAATGGACAAATTGCTAGAAAAACACAACTAGCCTACATCGATGAAGGAGAAATTAATGAACTCGACAGAAAAATGACCAAAAAAGAAATTGAGGTAGTCATCAAAAACCTCCCAAATAAGAGCCCAGGATCAGATGAATTCACAGGTGAATACTACCAAACATTCTGGAAAGAACTAACACCAACCCTGCTTAAACTCTTTCCAAAAAATAGAAGTGGAGGGAACATTGCCCACCTCATTCTGTGGTGCTAACATTACCCTAAAACCAAAGCCATCAAAGATGCCATGAGAAAGGACAACAATATATCAATCTCTCTTATCAACCTAAATGTTAGCGTCCTCAAAAAAAAAATACTTTCTAATCATATTCAACAACATATCAAACAAATTATAGACCATGACCAAGTGGGTTTTATCCCTGGTATGCAACGATGCTTCATCCTAAGAAAATCAATCAATGTAATACACCACATAAACAGTTTGAAAGAAAAAAATCACATGATCATCTACACATATGGAGAAAAAGCATTTGACAAAATACTCTTTCCTGATTGAAAAAAAAACATTTCAAAAGGTAGGAATAGAAAGAAATTCCTCAACAAGGAAAAGCGTATATATGAAAACCCCACATCTAACATCATATTCAATTGTTAAATCCTAAAAGCTTTCCCTCCAAGATCTGTAAAAAGGCAAGGATATTCAATTTGACTGCACTTACTTGACATTGTGTTAGAATTACTTGCTCAAGTTTTTAGGAAAGAAAAAAGATAGAATAGGCTTTAACATTGGAAAGGAAGAAGTAAAAATTTCACTATTTGCAGAGGATATGATCCTATACCTCAAAAGCCCTGAGAAATCTACAGCAAAGCTTCTAGAACTTATAAACAAGTTCAGTAAAGTGACAGATATTAAGATTAATATGCAAAAATCAGCATTTCTTGACACCCATAATGAGCAATCTAGGAGGAAATCAAGGGAAAAAAAACATTTAAAATAAGAAATAAAAGATTCAAATACCTAGCAAAACTTGACTAAATGTGTAAAAGACATGTATGCAGAAAATTAAACAACCCTGCTAAAGGATATCAAAGAAGACCTAAATAAATGGAAACATATTCCTTGTTAATGGATAGGAAAACTAAACATCATTAACATGTGTATCCTACCAAACTTATCTACAGATTCAATGCAATCCAAATAAAATTCACCACAGCATTTTTTTTATTGAATTGGAAAAGCTAACTATGAAATTTATTTGGAAGGGCAAGAGGACCCAAATAGCTAAAGACATGTTGAAAAAGAAAAATGAAATCAGAGTAATCACACTACCTGACCTTAAATCATACTACAAAGCTACAGTGGTCAAAACTGCATTGTGTTGGCACAAGGATAGACATAATGACCAATAGGATGAAACTGAGAGTTCTGGTATAGATCCTCACATACACAGTCAGCTGATATTTGAAAAGGCCACCAAACCCATTCAACTGGGAGAGAATGGCCTCTTCAACAAATGGTGCTTGGAAAACTGGATATCCATATCAAAAAGAATGAGAGAAGAACACCATCTTGCATCTTACACAAAAATTGACTCAAAATGGATTAAAGATCTTAATCTAACAGCAAGGATCATAAATATCTTGGAAAATAATTTAGAGAAGCATCTACAGGATCTTGTATTACAAAAATTTCCATGAATTTTACACCCAAAGTTTGAACTATGAAAGTAAAAATAAAAATAAATAGATAAATCGGGCTGCCTTAAAAAAAACAAAAAAAACTTTTGCACTTCAAAGCAGTTTGTCAAGAAAGTGAAAAGGCAGTCTGCTCAATGGGAGAAAATATTTGGTAACCATATATCTGATAGTGGCCTAATATCCAGCATATATAAAGAAATCCTATACTTTGGAAATAGAAAGAAAAACAAGTCATTTTAAAAATGGGCAACTGATTTAAATCAAAACTAAAATGAGATAGCATCTGAAACCCATTAGACTTGTGGCTATTAAAAAAAAAACAGAGGACTGCAAGTGTTAGAGAGGATGTGGAGTAATGGGAGCTCTCATCCACTATTGGTGGTAATGCAGAATGGTGCAGCCATTGTGGAGGACAGTATGTTAGCTCCTCATAGAGCTAACTATAGAACAGCCATATGATTCAGCAATTCTGCTCCTGAGTATATACCCAGAAGTATTGAAAGAAAGGACATTAATACATATATGAGCACCAATGTTCAAAACAGCATTATTCACCATTGTCAAAATTTGGAACCAACCCAAATGCCAATCAACAGATTAATGGGTAAAGAAATTGTGGTATATACATACAATGGAATATTATGCCAATGTAAGAAGGAACAGAGTATTAATACATGGGATAATATGGATGAATCTTGAAGATGTTATGTTGAGTGAAGCCAGCCAAGCTCAGAAGGAAAAATATTACATGACCTCACTAATATGAATTAAGTCAATTGAACAGACTCACAGAGCTTGAGTCTGTAACATAGGTTTACAAGAGTTAGAAAGGGAGAAGAAGGTTTTGAGCTGACAGCCATATGGACAAAATATATGATAAGGTGGAAGTTTGTAGTTGTGCAGTGGAGGGTCATCAGAGTGGTGCAGTGATACTTTTGGGTTAGGTGGTGCTGGATTGTCAGGGTAGTAGGGTGGGAAGTGTGGGTTGGACTGTCCATTGACCTGGTGGGAGGGTTGGAGGAGGGTGTGGGTATACAGTGGTGGATTGGTGATTATGTGGTTAAAACTACAATGCTGGGAACGTTCTTTTGGCAACATGACAAGGGGGGTTACCGGTTTAGTGTTTTGGATATGGGGGACATTTGGGACAGGGCACACCTGGAGCAGGCTTCTAGGGACTATGTCAGTGGTCATTTTGTCATAATGGCTTGTATTAGTGTGTGGAGACTGACATAATGAGTTGGAAGGTGTTGAACTCCCATCCTGGGGAGTCCTGCTATGTTCTCATATAGAGGGATGTGAGTCTCTCAAGAGCATAGCCATTGCATAATAGGGGAGGACAGATCAGTATGTCAAACCCTCAATGTTGCAAGTAACTATGAATCTTGTTCTTCAAGGCATGAAGCCTGGTGGTTTCCATGTGTCTTGAGGAGAAGGGGAGGGAAGGAATTTAATAGATGGAACATGGAAAATTTATTGAGTGATTGAATTATTCTACATGATCTTGCAATGATGGATACAGGCCATGTTAAAGTTCATCAAAATTTATAAAAGTGTATGGGCCAAAATGTAAACCATAATATAAACCATTGACCATGGTTAGTAGCTATATTTCAATACTTGTACATCAATTGTAACCAATGTACCATCCACATCTAAAATGGTATTAATAAGGGAAAGGGGGAAAGGGGGTGGATGTTGGGTATATGGAATCCCCTATATTCTGTATGTGATTTTCCTGTCACATAGAGACACTGGGGAAATAGAAAAAAATGTCCCTATACATACATGGCAACAGATCTTACAGTTATAAAAGACATAATGTCAAAAAATTTTTAAATGTTTTTTCATTATTTTTAATTATTCCAAATATTTTTTATTTTTTATTTTTTTGTATTTTATTTCTTCTTTTTAAAACTATCTTTATCATTTCATTTTCTTATTAAAAGTATTTCGCTATATTTTGGCTTCAATTCTGAAGAATTTTTGGATCATAGAAGGGTTACAACTCTGACAGGGAGGATCATTTTTGTTGGATGTCCGTGATGGGGGATACATAGAAGGAGGGTCACCTGGGCATACATATGAGGCATATAAATGTTTTCACTTGTTCATGTGGCACTGTCACTGTGGATGAAGTTTCACTCAATAACCAAAAGAATATCAAATTCCTATCCTCAGGTGCTCTGCCACATCCTCTAATGGAACAGGAAGAATCCCATGAGTACATGGTCAATAACTAGTGAAGAAGGATGGTCCACTGATGGGCCTTAATATTGATGACTGTAATTATGAACCTTTACCCTTGAAATTGAAAATTAGCCTGATATTATATCATGCCTAAGAGGTACCTCCTCAGAAGGTACCTTGTCGCTCAATGTGGCACCTCTCTAAGCTGAAGTCAGCATATAAATTCATTACCTTCCCCCCAGCATGGGTCATGATTCTCAAGAATAAGCCTCCCTGGCACTGAGGGATTACTACTAAGCACCAACTAGCAATTAAACTGGAAAAAGACCTTGACCACAAGGGGTAAAACGTAAAGACAAATGAGTTTATATGGCTAAGAGACTTCAAATGACTTAGGAGGACATCCAGAGGTTATGCTTGACTCAGCAGGATCTCATTGACTGTCAAAGTAAATACTACCTCAAATAGTAGGGCTCATGAGGGCTCTGGAAACATCCAGACACTATTGTCAGGGCAGATAGTTCAGGAGTTTGATGCTTTGCCGATGAACCCTACTTTGGAATTTCTGCTTCCCCATGAGTCAGAGTTGTACTCAATTGTGGTTTACCTAAACATAGTTCTTCTGACCCTTCTATTTGAATCTATAATTAGTACTAGAGTTGATAGCTGTACATCCAAGAGGCTAAAATCTTTGGGCTGTTCATGCATCAGCTGAGCACTGAATCTCAATGGATTCGCAACACCTAATCTCCAGTTCATTGGACTCACCCAGGACAACTAACAAGGTGATGATGATGGACAATGTTATGATCTGAAGGAACTGAGAGAACAGCAAGCAATAGATCCCTTCCATTTCCCCCATGGGATCGAAGTCCCCTCTCAATTAGAGGCATATTGGGCATCACCATCCCAGAATCCTCAGTATTGGTGAATGAAATATGGACTAAAGTAGGCTTACTGGCATTCAACCATAGACTTACTGTGGTTCTAGCAATGGAAGACATTATATCATTGATATGGAGGCAGTGGCCACTGGAGGTTCTGAGGGCTTGGAGAGAGAATAACAAGGGAAATATGGGGGAATTTTCAGGATTTTAAAATTGTTCTGAATGACATTACAATGACAGATACAGGCTAATACATATCTTGTCATAACCTACAAAGTTGTGCAGAAGAGAGTGTAACCTACAAGGTAAACTATAATTCATGTTTAGTGCAATGTTCCAAAATGTGTTCTTCAATTGCAAAGAATGTACCACACTAATGAAGGATGTTGTTAATGTGGGGAAATGTTGGAGTTTTAGGGAGCAGGGCATATGGGAATCCCCTATATTTTTATGTAACATTTATATAATATAAATATATTTTAAAAATAAAAAAATTTAAATATATCTATGATGTGGACAAAACACAAAGATCTCTGTTATCTGGCTGATGCCAACCTGGCCAGTCTCATGTTTCAATTTTCACATCCTGCCCCTTATTTTTTATCAGAGATTAAGAATTATTTTTAAAACATCATCACATCCTATGGTTAAGCTGAATCCTCATTTGTGTCCCTGTCATCTCTTCCTGGTTTACTTCCCCCCACCTTTGTGTATTGTAATTATTACAATTCCCCCTTCAGGTGAAGTACAATTACCAGCTTCCTTGTGAAGCCTTCATGAACTTTCACAGGATGAGTCCAAACCTTTGGATTCACCTCACCACAATTTCAGTGCCACCACAGGATATTGCATATATTCATTTCTATTCCTTTGAAGCCATTTAATTGTAATCTCCTTAATAAATGGAACAATGTCTTACTCATTTCTTTATTCAAAGAATAATAATTAGTTCCTACCATAAAATAGTTAATGACTAAATCTTTGTTTAATGACTTAAACAAAAATTAATGAATTTGCTTAAACAGATATTTCCAACAATTTAGAATAAGAAGCCAGAGTGAAACAAGGAAATAATCTGCTAAGAGGGGAAATTCATTGACTGAGATCTAAGACCAGAGGAAACAGATTGGAGAAAGAAGTTATTTTGTGTATTCATTATCTCCCTCCAATATCAGTCTTTTTAAGTAGGCAGGACTATGTATGAGTAAGCTTTATTTAAGTGTATGCCATCTTGACACTGCTAAAGATACTAACAATTAAAGGGGTCACTGGAGCCATAATATATCCCCCCCCCAAAATTGTGCAGCTTCTGTCACTCACCCAGAAATTATGAGCAAAGGGTCTGAGTTCACAAATGCAGATTCTTACTTCACTGATGAATGAAGTTGGTAGCTCTGCTCTCAAGAAAGCCAGGTAGTTGAAAACACTCACCAGGTCTCTAAAAGACACAACGGTGTTTTCTTTTTACCAGAGATTAGAAAAGGAGACTTGAGAGTGTGTAGGGGAAGCATTTAGAATGTCTTGCCCTTAGAGACTTCATTCCCATGAGCCTCATTAATGACATATTCTTTTGTCTCTCAACTCCCTGAGATATTTAGCTCTCCGGAGGTAAGAAATAAAAGCACAATGTCAATGTGTGCTGGTTTTCACCCTTGGGATACAGCTTTAGACCTCCATGTTCATATCTTATACAAGTGGACTCAGTCCTCCCAGCAGGAGGACAACTTTCATTAGTTCAACCTTCTTGAATGGTAAGGTTTTACATGATGAGTTCTTTGTTGATGATTCTGAAGAGAGATTCTGGGTACAGTAAAATATCTTCTGTCTCAGATCTGTTTCCTCAGGAGTTGCCTCTCACTCATAAGACTGTCATCTCTCAAAAGGATCTCCTCTTGTCTCACTGCTTCTCGTTTCTGCCCATTGTCAGAAAAATCTGTTTAGCTCACTCACCCATTTGTTTTTCCAGTTGTTCAATGTATCTTTATTCAGAATACCATATGGTAAGCAAACAACTATGTTCTGGAAATGAAGGAAAGAGTAAGATATTGTGCTTCCTTTCAAACTGTTCAGTCTAAACAAGCTAAGAAACAGAGAAATAAGTTAATTAAACACCCTAAAGTAGTATTGCAGTCCTGATTTGTAATTCCATAAAATTAGGATCACCCTTTCCATTTCTCCTAAAAAGACACATGGGTCTTAGGGAATAACTTGAAGATTACTAAGGGTAGTATTGACATCTTAACAATATTAATACTTCCTACACTTGAACAAACAGGATGTCTTACCATTTACATAGGTCTTCCCTAACTTATTACAACAGTGTTTTCTGGTTTTCAGTGTAAAAGTCCTTCAACTCTTTAATTGATTACTAGATATTTTATTGCTTAATAAACTATGGTGAATGAATTTTTAAAAATAATTTTCCAATTAGGAGTTCTTTACTGTTCTATGAAACACAACTAATATTTGCATATTATTTCAAATTAAACATTTAATGGAAAAAACTACATGTACATTTGAACTCCCCTATCCAACTTGGTACTTTATTGAATTTTATTTTGGATCTCAATTATTTTCTTCTTTTCAGGCCAGGTCAGAGATATATTTAATGGCTTATTTTTAATTGTTTTTTAAATGTTTTTAATTGTCCAATATTTTATTCATCAGGAAACAGTGGTGTGCCTTCCATAAAGGTTGTTCTACAATGCTATCAACTTGTCCCCCATTGTTATATTTCCTTTGAATATTCAGTGTTGGTTTCTGCTATTCACAGTTGTGAAAGTCACCAGTGATGAAAACCATATCTGCTTTGGTGAGTGGGGTCTATGTTTATCAGTCTATGCATAAATTCTATTCATGCCAGTGATGCTATTCTGCTTATGAATGCAATGGGCATGAACAGATGCAGCTGGCAAAAAAAAGTTGACTTCCGTACAGGGGCCTACTACCTTTCTGAAATTCCTATCAGTCCAGCTCTCTGTGGGGCTGAGATAGCCCTTTCAATCTGAAGGACAAAATCCACTGAATTTGACTTCTCTTAACCCTAAGACCAGCAAAATTACTGGTGAGTTCCCTTGTATGTTGAGGTCAACTTGTGCCTCCTTTTTACATACTATTCTACATATCACATTGAATTATGATTGGGGACTCTGTGACAGAAGCAGATAGTGCATGGAACCTTGGGAAGACCATATAAGTGAATCACAAAGATGATCTTGGGATGTTGGAACAATGTTATATCACATGTAAGGAGTGTTGTTCTTCATTTCAGAAATATCTTGGGTCTTTCTGCTGGAATCTAGTAGGGAATAAAGGCATAATTTTAGACCACAAACATAGTGTGCAACCTGAGCTTCCAACCATCAAGCCGAAAAGCCATAAATATAGGTATACAAAAAGCCACTCCAAATGAAAGCAGTATGCACAAGACAAGGTTTGAGTGGGTCCTGAAGCAGAAATTAGTTGGGTGAGAAAACATTTCAGATTCTGTGACTCCTATGCCGCTCAACTTACACTAATGGCTTCATGTGACGTACCCTCTGATAAGCAGACTAGGAAAGAAAACCTCATGGTTGATTGACAGATAGTGCTTAATGATATTCTGGAAATATCTGAAAAGAAGAATGCAGAATATATCCCCACCCAGCAGAACCCTGAAGAATAGTGGAAAGGAGAAACCCCTAAGGCTAGGTAGACATTTGAGAGATGGAGCAAAATATTGATTTACACTAACACATTGGATTGGTAATGTTAATTATTTTGTAGGTAGTAAGAGTCGTGGCACAACAGGATGTGAATGGGCATAAAACATGAAGATATTTGTGTACTATTCAAATGCTCTCCAAAGAGAAACTTCAGCAGAACAAGGTGTGGCAGTTTGACATTACTGATGAATTCCAAAAAGAAATACTGATTATGTTTTTAAACTGGTCAGTTCCTCAGGGATAGTGATACACTTTGATTGTATTGAATTCAGAGGTTTCACTTTTACTTGGTTAAATAATGACAAGGACTTTGGGCCACATCAGTAGGACATTGAGCCCCCACCCATTTGGGTGGGGGACTCACAGAGAAAATGACAAGGCAGAAGGAAGAGTTGGAGTTTTGGTTCTGGAGCCCAGGAAGTAAACACACAGAGACACAGAAAAGGCGCCATTAGACATGGCAGAGGCCCCGGGAAGAGAGATGAGCCATTCACCTGAGAGTCTACAGCTGGCCTGTGGAGAGAGCAGAGCAACTGAGCCTGGAGAGAAACAAGCCCTGGGAAGAGGGGAACTCAAGAAGCCTGAACCCTTACAGATGTCAGCAGCCATGTTGCTCCAATACATGGCAACAGACTTTGGTTAGGCAAGTAATTTATGCTTTATGGCCTGGTAACTGTAAGCGTCTACCCCAAATAAATACCCTTTATAAAAGCCAAAGGATTTCTGGTATTTTGTATCAGCACCCTGTTGCCTGACTAATACATAAGGTAATAGTAATTGTAGGCCAAGCTGAACTTTTCTGTGGATGGCAGCCAAACATTTCTTTAATTACCTCCATCCTTGCCTAATGGGCTCAGGGTCAGAGATCTTTAGTGGCAGAGATGGGTGTTATGTATAGGCTAGGAACAAAGACTTATACCAATAGAAGCAGATATGGTTTTAAACATTATTTAAGGCCCCACCTGCCAACAGCAGAAAATGACACAGAACAGCCCATATGGCAACATAGCTTAGAGAGATCTATCAACTATGCTGTGACAAGTTGATTACATAGGAACATTTAAGTTATGGAAGAGATACCACTTTCTTCTGGTCAATAAAATGCTAGGAAAACAACTTTTAAAACATCTTTAAATTCATCTTTCAACTGGCTGGACCTAAGAAATTAATTTAGGCACAAAATAAATGATAATAGTAATCTTGTTGGAGAGTGGAGTTCTAATGCCAGGTGCAGGTTTGGCAGGCTGTCAATATTGAAGAGCTTGAGATTCTATACTATTAAGGTAGGTTTCATATAAACATGAAGTCCAAACCTCTGTTAAGCAGAACCTATGGTAAATTTATAGAAGTATATAACTTAGAATTGAGTTAGAATTCAATAAAAGTCACCAGACCTATTTTTACTAAATTGGAAAAGCTAACTATGAAATTTATTTGGAAGGGCAAGGGGTCCCAAATAGCCAAAGACATATTGAAAAATAAAACTGAAATTGGAGGAATCACACTACCTGGCTTTAAAACATATTACAAAGCTACAACAATCAAAACTGCACATTATTGGCAGAAGGACAGACATACTGACCAATGGAACCAAACTGAGAGTTCTAATATATATCCCCACATATAAAGTCAACTGATAATTTGACAAGGCCACCAAGCCCATTCAACTGTGATAGAATAACATCTCCAACAAATTGAGCTTAGAGAACAGTATATCCATATCCAAAAGAATGAGAGAGGAATAGCACCTCACACCTTATGCAAAAATTAACTCAGGTTGCTTAAAATATCTAAATATAAGTGGCAAACAATAAAGACTTTGGAAGATAATATAGGGAAACATCTACAGGAGCTTGTATTAGGAATTGGTTTCATTAACTTTCCACTGAAAGCACGAGCAGCAAAAGAAAAATTAGAAAAATAAAACCTCAAAATAAAAAATTTTGCACCTCAAAGGAGTTTGTCAAGAAAGTGAAAAAGCAGCCTAATTAATGGGAGAAGTTATTTTATAGCCATATGTCTGATAAGCACCTAATATCTAGCATATATAAAGAAATCCTACATCTCTAAAATAAAAAGACAAATAATCCATTTTAAAAATGGGCAAGGGATTTGAATAGATAGTTATCCAAAGAAGATATACAAATGGCTAAAAAGCACATGAAAAGATGTTCAACATCACTAGCTATTAGAGAAATGCAAATTAAAACTACAAGGAGATATCATTCTCTACCCATTAGACTGGCAGTTATTAGAAAAACAGAGGACTACAGGTGTTGGGAGAAAATTTGGAGAAATGTGAGCACTTATCCACTGCTGGTGGGAATTTAGAATGATGTTGCCTTTGTGGATGACAGTTTGGACATTCCTCAGGAAGCTAACTATAGAACTGCCATATGATCCAGCAATCCCACTACTGGGTATATACCCAGAAGTATTGAAAGGTGGGACACGAACAGATATATGCACACCAGTATTCATTTTGGCATTATTCATTATTGCCAAAAGTTGGAAACAACCCAAAGGTACATCAGCAGATGAATGGATAAGCAAATTGTGGTATATACATAAAATGGAATATTACTCAGTTGTAAGAAGGAATGCGATATTAACACAGAGGATAACATGGATGAATCTCAAAGAACATATATTGAGTGAAGCAAGCTAGTCCCTGAAGGACAAATACTACATGACCTCACTGATATGAATTAAGCAAATTGAGCAGACTCACAGAGCTAGAGTTTGGAAGATAAGTTTACAAAAGAGAGAGGGAAGAGAAGGTTATGAGTCAATGCCCATATTGGCAAAATCTATGGTAATGTTGAAGGGTGTTGTGCAGTTTACGGGCATAACAGTTGTGCAGTGATGTTATTGGGCTTGGTGGTGTTTGTCTGTGAGGGAGGTAGGTGGGGGCTTTTGGATTTGATTGTCCATGGTTGTGGGGGAGGGTTGGGGAAGTTTTCAGGGGAAATCTGTGGATTTGTGGGTATACGGTTGAAATTACAACATTGGGCAAGTTCTTTTGGCAAATATGGCAGGATAGTTTTACTGGTTTAGGGTTTTGGCTGTTGAAGGCATGTGCCACAGGGCACACCTGGGGCAGGTTCCTAGGTAGTGTGTCATGTTTATCTTGTCAAAATGAATTTTATCAGTGGGTGGAGATGCACATAATGACTGGTAAGGTGTTGCACTCCCATCCTGGGGAGTCCTACTATGATCTCAAAGAGAGGGGTGGCAGACACTTGAGGCATAGGCAGAGGCTAATAGGGGAGTACAGGCCAGTATGAATCCTCTCCTTCAATGACCTAATCTTGGTGGTTACTGTGGGTCCTGAAGGTAGGGGGAGAGAAGAATAGAATAGATGAATCTTGGGGCATTTTGGGGGTGATGTAATTGTTCTACATGGTCTTTGCAATGATGGATAAAGGCCATGGTAAACTTCAATCCCTACAATTTTTGTGTAACATTTATGTTATCCAAGTATCTTTTAAAAAATAAAAAAATATATAAAAAAAAAACCTTCATCAAATTCTATAAATGTGTATGGTCCAAAATGTAAATCATAATATAACTCATTCACCAAGGTTAGTAGCAATGTGTCAATATTTGTACATCAATTGTAACAAATGTACCAAACACATGTAAAATGTTATTAAAAAGGGAAAGGGGAAAAAAGGGATTATGTTGAGTATATAGGAATCACTTACATTCTGTATGTGACTTTTCTTTAACCTAAAGGTTCCTTGAAGACAAAATGAAAAACATAAGACACTGGGGGAATAAATGGAATAAAATGTCACTGTATACATAAGACCAGATCTTACAGTGATGGAAGACATAATGTTAACTTTTTTATTTTATATACTTTTTATTTTCTCAAATTTAAAAAAAAATTCTTTGTATTTTATTCATTATTTTTAAAACTATCATTATTTCATTTTCTTATTAATTGTATTCAGTTATTTATTTGACTTCAATTTTGAAGAAGTTTTGGATCACAGAATGGTTACATTTGTAGCAGGGGAGGATCATTATTTTGGGGTGTCAGAGATGGGGGATGCATGGGAGAAGGTTTACCTGGGGCACACATATATGGCATATGAACATGTTTACGTGTTCATTGAGGCATTGTCATAGTGGGTGGAAATTCACACAATAACAAAAAGAATATTGAATTCCTATCCTGGGTTGCACTGCCACATTCTCTAATGTGACAGCAAGAATCCCCTGAGTACAGGGGCAGTGACTAGTGAAGGAGCATGGATCATTGACAGGTCCTTGATAGTGATGACTGTACTTATGAACACTTAATTTTTTTTAATAATAATTTTTTTTATTCTTTAAAAGATACTTAGATTACATAAATGTTACACAAAAATTATAGGGATTCCCATATGACCCACTTCCCACACCTTCCACAACTTCCCACATAAACCTCCTTTAGTAGTGTGGCTCATCACCTGCAATGGATATACATATCCTGGGGCTTTGCCATTAAGCATGGACCATAGTTCACATTGTAGATGACACTTTCTCCCACACAGTTCTGCTGAACATTTACTTTTGAAATTGAAACTTAACCTGGTATTATAGAGTGTCTAAGAGTTACCACCTGAGAGCCTCCTTGTTGCTCCTTCTGGCCTCTCTCTAAGCTGAACTCAGCATATAAATGCATTACCTTAGCCCAAGCATGGGACATGACCCCCATGGATGAGCCTCCCTGGCACCAAGGGATTACTACCGAACACCAATTAACAAGGCAACTGAAAAAGGCCTTGATCAAAAGAGGGAAAGTGTAAAAACAAATGAGTTTATATGGCTAAGAGTCTTCAAAGTAGGTCTAGATTTCATTACAGAGGTTACATTTATGTATGTCTCTGCATGATCTCATTGAGTGCCAAACTAAATATTGCCTTAAGTGGAGGGGCTCCTGAGGGCTCTGGAGACATCCAGACTTTATAGGCAGGACAGACAACTCAGGAGTTGGTGTCCTGACAGTGGCCTACTTTGGAATTTAGGCTCCCCAGTGTGAAAGAGTTAGACTCAGTTGTGGTTTCCATACACATGGCTCTTCTGTCCCTTTATTTGAACTTATAGTTAGTACTAGAGTTGATAGGTGTATGTTCAAAGATACTTAAATGTTTTTGCTATCCATGAACCAATTGGGCCTGAGTCTCAACAGAGCCAAAACACCTACTCTCGAGGCATTGGACTCACCCAGGACAACTAACAAGAGATGGTGATGGATAATGACCATCCCAAGGAACAAAGAGAGTCTGCAACTGCAAGCAAGAGAGTCCCATCCATCTCCCCCATGGGATTGAAGGCCACTCTCAATTAGAGTTGGAGTGGGCATCACCATTGCAGAATCCTCAGGATTGGGGAATAAACGAAGGACTAGAGTAGACTTAATGTTATTCTCCTATAGATATTGTGATTCTAGCAATGGAAGAACTTTTATCTTTGATTTGGAAGTAGTGGGCAGTGGAGGTTCTGGGGGGCGAGGGAGAAAATAGGTGTAATTTGGAGGCATTTTCAGGACTTGGTAATTGCCCTCATTGACATCACAATGATAGATACAGGTCAGTATATATCTTGTAATAACTTACAAAAATGTGAAGGAGAGAATGTAAACTATAAACCGCGCTTAGTGGGAATGCTCCAAAATACGGTAATGAATTTTAACAAATGTACCACACTAATGAATGATGTTTTTAACATGGGGAAACGTGTGAAGGCTATGGATCAGGGCATATGGGAATCCCTCATATTTTTTATTTAACATTTATTTAATCTAGGGATCTTTTAAAATATAAAAGCTATATAAAGGTATATACAAGAAGGAAACCTAAAATAAGTAATACTGAATTGTATAATAGTGAAAACTCTTTTTAAACCTGAATATGTGTGAGATTGCATATATAAGAATGCTTTACATAATATAAATACAAATATATTAGAGAAAGATATAATTTATTAATTATTTATGGCAGGGAAAGCATAGAGAGATTTAGAGGTGATGAATATGTTTGTTTGATAATTGTTCTTATCAGATAATGAAAATGTTCTAAAAATGATTAAAGTGATGAATGTGCAAATGTGATTATACTGAACACCATTGATTGTACACTTTGGATGGATTCATACTTTATTAATATATATGAATAAAAGTGTTTTGATTGAAAAATTAAAAAATAAAAATAAAAATGGACATAAAATTTGAACAGAATCCTAACCCAAAAAGGTATACACTTTGCAAATAAGCATACAAAAAGAAGCTCAACATCATTTGTCATTAGGGAATTGCAAAATTAAAAACCCCAATGATATATCATCACACATTTACTAGATTAGATAAAAGCCTAAACACTGAGAGTACCAATTGCTGGTGAGTATGTGGGGTAATATGACTCTTTGGATCCCACTATTTCCTGAAAAAAAAACATAGCAAATAAAAAAAATCAAGCAAAGAAAAAAAGAAAACCAACTTAGAGCAGCCAAAGTGGATCAGCCTGAGTGCTGGCTTCCCACATATGAGTTCCCAGTTTCAATCCCCGGCCCCAAGTACCTGAAAAAAAATTAATTAATTAATTAATTAAAGAAGAAGAAGAAGAAGAAGAAGAATCAATGTACCATCTAGGTATTTTAGAAAAGAAACAAGGAAGGTACTGTGGATATTTTGAAAGAAATTCAATCACGGTCTCTCCTTAATTACACCCAAAGTATAAGTAAGTTTGACATCCACAATTCAGTCTACATGATATTGTGTGACGTTGGTAGGAGTGGCTGGCTCTTCACAGCCTTTTCTACCTCTTTCTGGCTTGTGTTCCTGTACTCCAGAGCATGGGGAACTAGCAAATGTGGTGCCCTCTTTAAACAGTACTTAAGGCAAAAACCTCCTATTACCTGACTGCAGAAAGTAGGCATATCTGTGGAGCCAACAACTTCAGTGGAGTTTTCTTGAATAAACAGTGTTCCTGATAATATAAATATCAACATATTTAGCTGGCCTGTTTTTCAGTGTTTCCTATACTTCCAATTACTTGAAAGACAACTCTAGCTTCTTCAATAAGATGCATGTGCATGCTTACTATGTTTTTTCTAAAAATTCTTTTTATTATTATTAATACCTTTAAAAAATTTTAAGATACTTTTTAAAAAGATAACTCCCACACTTTCTAACATTAACAACATCATTCATTAATGTGGTACAGTTGTTACAATTGATGAAGAAGAGAGGATCACCATCTCATGCCCTATACATAAATTAACTCAAGGTGGATCAAAAACCGAAATATAAGAGACAAGATCATAAATCTCCTGGAAGATAATGTAGAGAAACATCTCAAAGTTCTTGTAGTAGGAAATGGCTTCGTGAACTTTACACCCAAAGCACAAGCAACAAAAGAAAAAATAAATATTTTAAAAAATTGCACTTCAAAAGAGTTTGGCAAGAAAGTGAAAAGGCAGCTTACTTAATGGGAGAAAATATTTGGTCATCATCTATCTGATGGGGCCTAAAATCTGGCATGTTTAAAGAAATCCTATATCTTGAAAACAAGCAACAATCCAGTTAAAACACAGGCAAGTTCTTTAAAAATGTTATTCTACTATAGACTTATTATTATTCTAGCAATGGAAGAACTTTTATCATTGATGTAAAGGCAGTGGCAACCAGAGGTTCTTAGGGATGGAACAAGGAAGAATAGCTGTAATATGGGGGCATTTCTGGGATACTGGATTTGTCCTGCATGATGTAGCAGTGCCTAATATAAGCCATTGTATATTTCATCATAACTTACAAAATTGTGTGGGATAAAGTGTAAACTATAATGTAAACTGTAGTCCATGGCTAGTAGCAATGCTTCAATATGTTCAGCAGTTGTGACAAGTTTACCACACTAGTGAAAGCTATTGTTAATGTGGGAAAATGTGGGAAGAGGATGGAGTGGGGCATATGGGAATCTCCTATATTTTTTATGTAACATTTATGTAATCTAAAGCTTCTTTTAAAATAAAAAAATATATTTTAAAAAATGACTTAGTGATTTGAATAAATATTCTGCAAAGAAGAAATTCAAATGGCTAAAAAAGACAGGAAAAGAAGCTCAACATCAGTAGCTATTAGTGAAATGCAAATGAAAACTACAATGTGATATCATCTTACACCCATTAGACTGGCAGCTATTAAAAAAACAGATGACTGCAAGTGTTGGAGAGGATGTGGAGGAATGGGAAATCTTATCCACTGCTGGTGGGAATGTAGAATGGTGCAACCATTGTGGAGGACAGTTTGGTGGTTCCTCAAACTTTGTAAAGAACTTTTTATGGAAAGAGATTTCTGTTTAAAGAAAATAAGCCTTACAGGTAAACAAATTGGTACAGGAATTGATTGCAAAAGCAGTCTTGCAAGATAGAAATCTGGGAATTGATATATCAAATTGTTGGGAGTGAGAACAATGACACTATTTCCAGTGGATAAATGTACAACACTAGTTTATGTATAGCTTGAAAATATTGATTCAGAATATATTGTTTGCATTAACCTCTAAAGACAGTGCCTATGAATGTTTTTGACAAACTGGTTTATGTGACAAATGGTTTTGATGGGAATCATAATTCAAGGAATGTAGCATGAGGTGGGGTTTTTACTTGCACAGGAGAAACTTCCAGAAAAAATGACAAGTTGAGGATTTTTAAATCTCAGATTATGGAGCAATCAAAATAGAAAATTTATAAGAATGCATGAAAGAAATATCATTCTCTGAAAATTGCAGTTCTGACATTGGTATACCTCAAAAACAGAGTCTAAACATGAGGGTTAATAAATTACAAAGTGAGAGTAAATTCATAGATTTCCCAAAGAATGTGAAGTAAATACAAATAATAATCCAATTCTTTTTTCTTTTAAACGGCCATTAGCTCAGAGCAATCATTGAATCATCAACATGGCATTCTGTTTCCCAGTTGTGTGAATGGTCCTTGGATCAGGTAATGAATGAAGCATTCACTTTAGTCTGTCTCACAAAGAACAGAGTAAGTTTACATAAAAATCTGTAATTATGTCCTAATATCTTGGTTGAATAGTTCAAAAAGACATATTTGGAAATAGGGAAAACACATACATTGTTTTTTATTACCTGTAAATGCAGGCTATTATAGGAAGCACTGAGCGAAATTTACTGAAAATATCCTCAACTATGAATTTAATTTTTAAAGGGCAACCTTACAGCACTGGAAGAATCACAGAAATCATTGGGACCATCAATGTTTGAATGATCAGGGATTGTGTTGTCAATTACAACCCCCCTTATCTTATAAATGAGAAGAAGCAGGAAAAAGGAGCATGTTGGAGAAGGAATGTGGATTATTGTAAACTAAATTAGACTATATCTCCAGTTAAGGATGTGACTTCTTTAAGGAGACAATGAATCTTAGGTAAGGTAGCTGGTACATAGCCTTTGATATGAAATAATAATTTTCACGAAAACCATATAACACAAGCAGTTACTTTCATCTGGCAGTGACTGCAGAACACGTTCATCCTTCCAGCATCTTCTATAATTATATATATATAGATTTACCTGTTTAAAATATTTTATTCCTGAAAATCCAGGTAGCAGATTCTGCCTTCAATACTGATTCTTGGGAATACAATAAGAGATAGCACATGATGTAAAGTAATACAGAAGAAACTGGTGTCCTTGATATACAAAAATTAAAGAAATAGAATTCTGAAAGTTAGTCAAATAACAGATTATTTTTATACACTTATAAAGTATATTTATTTAGATCTCCCAGTGTTTGACTTCTGTTAATAATGAGCACTTTTCTAAACTTGAAACAAAGAATCCTTTTATATAGAAAATATTTCTCACATTTTTTAAGGCCTGCTTTATGTCCTTGTTTCTAAAACTATAAATTAAGGGGTTCAGCATAGGAGTGACCACCATGTACATCACTGTGGCTAATGCATTTACTGTTTAGATTCAGGTAGCAGCAGAACTAAGATACACACCAAGAATTGTACCATAAAACAAGTACACTACTGAAAGGTGAGACACACAAGAAGAAAATGCCTTGTATTTGTTTTCAGCCATTGAAATTCTCAAAATGGAGGATAAAGTCTTGGGTAAGAGAAAAAGATCCCAGTGAGTGCAATAACACCCATAAGTCCAGATGTGACATACATCACCAGGTCATTGAGAAAGGTGTCAGAACAAGCAATTCAGACTACCTGTTTAAGTTCACAAAAACAGTGGAGTATTTTTAACTCTGTACAAAAAGACAATTGCAAAATCATTAAGTCATGTAAAAGAAAACAAAACACTTAATAACGTGGATGCCAGTAACAGGAGGCCACATACTCAGGGATTCATGATGACCATGTAGTGCAGGGGGTGACATATGGCCAAAAGTGGTCATAGGCCATCACAGTTAAGAGAGAGTTTTCTAATTTTCCAAAAAATCATGAAAAAAAAATTGTCTGAGGCACTTTGCATAAGTTATGATTTTACTCTCTGTCTGGATGCTCAGCAGAATCTTTGGGACAGTGGCGGAGATGAAACAGATATCTGTAAAAGACAGGTTGGAGAGGAAGAAGTACATGGGCATGAGGAGGTGGGAGTGTGAGATAATGGTAAAGATGATGAGCAGCTTCCCAGTGAAGGTGACCAGGTAGATGGACAGGAATAGCCCAAAGAGGAGGGGCTGTAATTCTGTATCTTCAGAGAGACCCCGGAGGACAAATTCTAAAACATGTGTCTGGTTTTCCATTTTAACTGATTACATTGCTAGAAAAGAGCACAGAACAATGAGAATTTAGCCACAAGCAGTGATCAGCAAATTATCATAAATGTTTTGGATTGTAAACACAATAAATCAATGATTTATTATTATGTATAGATAGATCTAGTGATGTTTTTCTGAAAATATCAGGGGACAAAATGCTCCTTCTTCTCCTTGATACTTTTGCTGACTAGCCATCCATGTCCATAGTTGGAAACAATTCCTCACATCAATATTTTCCACTAGAAATTCTCATGGAATTACTTTTATTCAGCAAGTATATTGACCAGTCATTTTGTACACTGTGATGAAAAAGTTGGGGTAATATATATTGGCAAAGATAGCACAATATTCTGAATATACTTAAAATTACCAAATCATACACTTGACAGTAAGTAAAATGGGAAATCTTGAGATGCACATAGGTTACTACAATTAATTTTTTAATTAATTAATTTGATGTATTTTTTTTTCACAATATCAAGGACTTACTATTGTTAGGAAGCAATTTCTTCCTAATCTGATCTATACATTCAACCAATCCAGTTCTCTCAAATGCCAGCAGGTTATTTTGAGGATATCAGCAAATTAATTCTAAAGTTTATATAGAAAGGCAAAAACCTAGAAAGCCAAAAAATACAGAAGAAGAATATCAAAATTGTAGGTCCATAGTACCTTATATTTCCTAGATAGCCTAAACAATAATTAAGAAGAACAAAGTTGTAGGACCATATAAATTGATTTCAAGACTACTATAAACGCACAATAAACAAACAGAATTGTAATTTTTAAGTAGTTGTGTAAACTAATGTTAGAGAATGAAGAAATAGAACAAATCAAATGTGGTCAAGTGATCCTTTACAAAGAAATATAGTTAATTCAATTGAGAAAGTGTGGTATTTTCAACAAATGTTTCTGGAACAATAGGATGCACACATGCCAAAAAAGTGGAATTTATTTTATTTAATAAATATTTTCACCAGTCATTTTGTACCCTGTAATAAAAATATTTAAGCAATGGATATTGGTAATGGTAGCACAAAATTTGAGTGTAATTAATAATACTAAGTTTTTGCAGAAATTAACTCAATATAAATCATATACTTACAATTATAATGCAAATTGTAAAAATTCTGGTATAAAAGAAACAAGAAAATGTACGGACCAGGATTTGGCAATGAGTGTTTAGATATAGCCCACAAAACATTATTCAAGAAAGAAGAAAATGTATAACTTGGGCTTTATTTAAATATAAAACGGCTTCTCTGGAAAACACTTGATAAAGGAATGAAAAGAAAATCAACAGCCTTGGGGAAAATATTTACAAAACACATATCAGATAAATTATTTATATTCAAACTATGAAGACATCTTAACACTCAATGATAAGAAAGCAACCAACCAATTTAAAAATGGGTAAAAGATCTAAAAATTCCTACCCAACAAGATTTACTGTTGGCAAATAAGCATAAACAAAAAGATGCTCAACATTATTGTCATTAGTGAACTGAAAAATTAAAATTGCAATGATATATCACCACATAATTATTACAATAGCTAAAAACCTAAACACTGATAATAACAATTGCTGGTGAGGGTGTGGAGCAATATGATTCTCATACATTGTTAGTGAGTACACAAATTGGTAAAGACAGAAGACAGTTTATCAGTTTCTGTAAAACTAAACATAGTCTTACCATACAATCCAGCAATTGTGCTCTATATATGTGGCTTTTAGGAAAACTTAAGTCCACACACTTATGGATGAATGTGAATGATCTAGCAGATATATTTATAATCTCCAAAATCTGTAAGCAACAAAGAAGTCATTCAAAAGGTGAATAAACACTGTGCTATATTTATACAAGGGAATATAGCTCAGATATAAAAAAAAAATATTTAATCCATCCAGCCACAAAAAGAAGGATGAATCTCAAATGACTGCTGCTAATTGAAATAAATCAATTTAAAATGCTATGTATGTATGATATCAACTATACAACCATCTGGTTAAGGCAAAATAACAAAGAATAAATTGATGATCACTGGTTGACAGGGATAAGGAGAGGAGGTAGGTTCAATAGTTGAAGCACATGTGAAAATTTAGAGCAGTGAAACTATTCTTTATAATACTGTAAGTATAGACACATGACATTACACATTTTTAAAAGCCCATTGAATTTGACCACATAAAGAGTGAACATTGATGTATGCAAATAAAAAATTCATTTACAAGTTATGGAAATCCTTGGATGGAATGCAAAATATTCAAAAAAACATGTAACACTTTTACAATATATGACATGCCCTCTCTGAAGGGGTGGGGGAAAGGTGCTAAAAGATGTAATACTAATTAAGTCTATAGAATGAAGTCAATGCACACTGTACATACATCCTGTACTCTTGTTGATAAAGTTGAATCACACCAGGGTATGGGTTAACAACTCTATTACTTCTGTATCTATAGCAAGCAATGAAGTAAATGGATAGTGGATGGGGGAATATGTTTCTCACTTTGGAGTTGGAAGTTACAGATAAGCAAGGAAAGGAGTATAGACTGTTCTATGTGATAAAGGAAGACACATCAGCAAGGACTAGTGTGTAGGTTAATATAGATACAGTGGATTGCATGTAGATATATTTACTAATATTTTTATATGCACAAGTTAGTAGACACATAAACACTTCATTATTCTTTCAGCAGAGAAGTCCAAGATGCCACAGAAACAAGGAGCAGATCTTCTGCTTAGTCCTTGGATTTTAGAAAACCATTCTCCAACCCAAGACTCCTAGGAGAAGTGACTAACTCTAGGACTGGGGAAAGAAATATACAAGAAGAGTATGGAGCATTATCATAGTACCAGACAGGAAATAGGTGATAAAATAAAATCCTTAATGAGGGGGAATATCAGAAAGACACAGGGCACAGCTGAAAGAGCTCCCAAGGAAAAATTGGAAGATATTGCATAAAATAAACAAATTACTATTACATCTCTATACAAAGTAACGAATATCATGAATCCTTCCTTATCTAAATAAATTATTGACTAAATACATGAGAAATAATCTCCCATACAGAAGTGTTCCAATAATTTATGCAGATATTGCTCTTCAAAGAGGTGGAGCATAACTCCCACTCCTGAAGTCTGGGCTTCACTTAGTGACTTCTTACCAATGATGATATAAGGAAAAGCAGAGCAATGAGGAATTTTATGTGGGGAAACCTACAAACACTGTTGATCAAAGTCAACATCAACAGTGATAAATTATTTTAATAAAATGTATTCCGAACATGGTGTGATGAAAATGCCAATTTCTCTCTGGTGTCTTCCTCCAAACACATATAATCCCAGTCTAGTAAGAGAGAAACATCAGACAAATCCCAATGAGGTACATTTTACAAAATATCTGACCAGCAAATCTCCTAAATATTCAGCTATCAAAAACAAGGATAGTCTAAGAAAGGGACTAAGGGCCTTAGAATTAATGACAAATAAATGTAATTTGGTATTCTGGATGGTTGAAGTGAAGAACAAGTGAAAGTGAGTGCTTGGTTATGGAAACTCTATAATCCTTGAAATTTTTTTCTAAATCTAATACTGTTTAAAAATTAAGTTTATTAAGAAATAAATTTTTGGTGAAATGCAAAGCTGGAGAAACCAAAATCTCTACCTATCCATGTTCTAGAACTAGGTCCATGAAAACGGTGCCACGGATGAGAAAAGATGAGAAAGAAATAACCGGGGTTAGGGGACCCTCCAACCAAAGGGAGGAGAGTGCTGCTGCATAAAACAGCATGGCTTTTATTTAGCTTTAGAACAAAGAAAATACGTGTGTGCATGTGCAAAGGTAATAGACACGTGACAGTTTACACTTTACTAAAGTCAGCAAGTTTTTAGGGTTAATGGTTCAGTTCTCTTTACATTCCTGCACATAACAGACCTTGTTAATCATTGTCTGACATATATCAAATACTCTTTGAAGCACAGAATGCTTCTCCACCAGGCTCCCACCAGATCTTACATTAGCGTCTTTTGACTAGAGACACCTGTCTCAACATACAAAGGTGGTCTGCTTTCGGTCAGTTGTCATGGCCTTTAATTGATATCCATCATTTTCCCCTTTTTTATTAATTAATTTTTTCAGTGGACACTATTGAAACCATTATGTAAGATGATACAAAGTGACCTCCTGTCACACTTGTCTTCTTCCATAGGCTTTTGTGACTGTACCTGCCTTAGGTTGTCCTCCTTTGAGAATCTTACCCATCATTGAAACCAGTCAATCTTTTGAGCTCTTACATGGAAGGCAATTTCATTTATATTTTATACTTCTTCAGGTTCCTTATGTGTTTACTTTTTGCAGATAATTAGTATTAAAATCAAGGGGTTATTAGTACACTACTTTCTACCACAAATAATGTAAAATTAGTTTTTCATGGCTAAGTTTCTTAACATAAATGCATTTATCTGATCTAATTTTCCATTTTTTTCTGTGAATATATGTTACTATTCTCCCTTGAAAATATAAACAATTAAAATGCATATAACAATAATTCCTAATCCAATTCAAAATGATATTTGAACTGTTTTTTGTTTCCACCAGTGAAACAGATTGATAGTATTTAAATTTTCAGACAATTCATTCCAAAATTCTGCACCAGGGGTTTCTCTCAATTCATTTTGAGACATGTTCAATGCTTTCTTTTACAATTCTAAAATATCAAAAGAAATATTATGCTTATATCCAATCAAATGATTTTTTAATTCTTCCCAATCATGCTCACTATTATTATAAGGTAAAGGAATAATAAAAAATAACTTTCAGTCTAATCACATTTAAGAGCTCTTAACAAGTTTAAATTATAGATTTGATTACCCAAATGTATAATAGTTGTTTCAAGATCATTCATATTATTATTCAGTTCCATATCAATGTGAGACTGGCTATTCCACATCTCACTTGCATTTTTATGCCAGTCCTTAACATATTGTTCAGTCTGGACTCCTTAATGCAGGGCTGTGCCATCAATGGCTGCAGTGATTATGATGCCAATTAGTCCCCAAATTCCCGCTATTAAAAGTCTAATCAGTCTTTTAGTTCTTTTTAAATAATTGTTGAGGAAGTGCCACAGCAACTGGGTTTCTGGAGACAGCTGCCAATGTCTGGTCATCCAAACAGGTAACCATATTCCTTTTATTCTTCTTGCTATAAAAAGTGTTTGATTTTCCTGCAAATATGAATTCTTAAGACATGTAAAAAAAAAGAGCAATTGCAGCAGAAACTATAGGATCTCATACACATACTGTAAGAAATTGAGTTGATTTTCTTTTTAAACTGGTAATATTATTTTTATTGTCTTGCCATTTGAAAATTGGGCCAGTTCCCAAAAATAATTTCCACAAGTAATTCTGAGTTTTGTTAAGTTTAGTGTCACATGGTTGTGGGATAAATCTTCCTTGATTTTTCCAATTTATTAAGCTGTTGGTAAATGCCGTATTACCAAAATTCCAAAAATAAGGATTGCTGTCATTAGTGGTTATGGTTGAATTGTTACGAACCAAGGTATGGTTATGTTTTTAACAGGCTTCAGAATTCCTATAAGGGCCCAGTCCTTTACAATCCATAGGAATCATTAAACAGCATAACCTCTGTAAAACCATGATATACATGCCATTTTTCATTAAGTAATCTGTTTTGAGAGGGACATGTAAGAATTACCATATTTTATGATTTATATGGTAAAGAAGGGAAGATGAGAATATAATTGGAGTTTGATTTTTCTGTGTTGAAACTACAGTCCAATTTTGAGGATGCATGCATGCAGAACCATGTCTAATACAAAGAGAGTGGTCTATAAAAGGTAAAGTTAAATTTTCAATAAATTTCCCTTCTTCTATTGGCTTTAAGGGTAGCTGTAAGTCTATAGGTCCCAGAAAGTGGTGAGATTGATTAAGATCAATGAGGTGGTTTGCTAATGTATGCCCAATAAGTGTATATATGTTATGGTATCTTACCTTGACCTAATACTTTACCTATAATTAATCTGGTGTGAAACCACCATGTCCATAGTTTAAGTATTGGCAGCATCTTCAACTCTAGGCTCAATTCTTCTGGAGGGGATCCACTGCTGTTCTCCTGTTTCTGTAACAATAAGAGCAAATCCTCGTCCCCCAATTTTTACCTCTCCTTTTTCCCATTCATTGGTTGTTTCATTTTCCAATATATCGGTTGTCTGCATTTTTCATTTTCATTCTATTTATTAACCTCCCATTGTCTTTCTACTGCTGTGGTATTAGAAATTTGTTGTCTATTAAGAGAATTTAAGCTAAGCAATGCTTTAGATAGCTTGTCTTTGGCAGATTCTCCTCCATCACCCCCTTTTTGTTTTTGTAACATTAATTTTAGTAAGTGATTGCTTTCTTCAACAATAGCTTGACCATCGGGTTTATTTGCTTGGGTAAGAGAATGTTGGAGATGTTTATAGATTTGTGTTCAAAGGGTTTTTTGGGGGACTGCAATGAGGGTAAATACATGATTGTGGGAATGCAGAATGAGCAAGGCATAAAGCCTTAAGGATATAATATTGACACATGGTGAGTATATTGAACGTTTCTTGTGACAGGACCCTTTATTGATATTTAGTAAATGTATTTTTGGTAATAATTGAAAGAATATAAAATAAGTGAAGGATTGTTTATAAACAGGCATTTAACTGTTATATTCCAATATTTTATAATATGTATACATGCATTCATATGCTTACCAAACAAGGGGACACACTGATATACTTGGTTTATTGTTGGCTAGAGTCCTGGATAGATATAAGATTAGTGTTAATATGTATATTTAGTTTAAGAAGCCTATACTGACAAAGTGAGAAACATGAATAGCATAATCAATTAAAATATTAAGTTAATATTGAACAAAGTTACAGAATGACAGATAAATAGAGCAGTTTTATATATATATGTATATACTTACCAATATTTTGCTTTTAGCTGGGAAGTGTTGAATTAGCAACTGATACCAGAGTTTTGGTTGACTGTGTTTAGGATTAATGAATTTGATACTATAGATACCAATTTGGGAGTATTTTGCTAATTCCTAAGGAAGTGGCCAGCCTCCCCAGGAAGGAACACAACACTCCTTAGGCAATATATTTTAAGATTTATGCATCAGTACCTGGGAGAGTGGCCAGCTCCTCCAGGGAGGAATACAACACCTTTTGAAATGTACTTTAATTTTTTTTATTTGTTACAAAACATCCTTGATGTGCTTACTATTTTAGTTTCCATTATTTTTCCTGAAAATGAAAAAGTTAGGATTTACATGTACATATGAAAAAATACATTTAGTGTAACATACAAGTTATTAAATTACTTAAATATGCAATGTAGTGCATAAAGTTTTCATTATTAATTATGTTATACATAAGTCTTAACTACAGTAGATTATATAACAACAAAAAATTAATGACTTTTAACCAGCTGACATCCAATGAATAAACTTTTATTTTTTATTTGTTTAAGATTTTTAGTAGCAAGATTAGAATGACCTTCTTTTTTTTGTATAGAAAACTTGCTAAGGCTTTCTTTGGTATCTTCTTAAACAAGTCAAGCCAGCCCACATGCTCCTTCCTGTAAAATAGCCAACAATAAATCAAGTTTATATTCAACACTGTGAGCTATAGCCCCAATTTCAATTATAATATTAACAGCAAAACCAATGCAGGTATTAAGATTACAAGTTAATGTACTGCCCCAGAGCCCAAATAAAAAATCATATTTTTTTTTGCCTATGCCTCAAACTTTACAAGACAAAGTGATAGTGACATGACTGGATATTATTTTTTTTTAAACAAACTAGCAATATTGGGACTGCTGCATACTGCAGTGGTATTATTTTAATTTACTATTATTTACTGTTATGTATTACCCCTGGCAATCTTTAATGACTGCTGTTTCTTTTTGTAGCTATAGACTTGTTTCTTTAACAGAGGTGGGGTAAATCAGATAAACTTAAGTTAAAGGATCTGCCTTTTGGTTTTTAGGCAGAGAGGTAGTTTTTATGACATATATTATTATTATATTTTAAAATAATTAAAATTTTTATTAATAAAATTATATTTTATTTAATTATATATTGAAACCTTATTAATTTTTCAGGAATTTTATATACTTTTAAAGTATTCTTATGAACTATTTATTCACACAACTTTAATTGTCATAAGGTTTGAAAATTTCTTTTAATTGTACTGCAGTTTAAAATACCTCATTAAACTTATATCACATGAACTTAACTATTTTTAGTATTTTATTTTTTTCTAGGTAACAGACCAAATCATATGTAACTGTTTGAAATAAAAAGCTACTTTTTGAGAAAGCAAGTTTAAACATTATGTTCTTTCAAAAGTGATAAAACTTGTTTCTTCAAGGAAATGATAAGGCTAAAGTATAAGAAGCTACTTTGATAGTCTTTCTTTTTTGCATATTCAGGAGAAAAACTCTGTGTAAAACTTTTACTAAAACAGATTAATGACTTGAGAAACTTTGAGAAATAATAAAACTTTAACTTTGTTTTAATAAGTAGTCATTTTATCTTAGGATAAAATTACTTTCTTTTCTTTAATAATAAAAGCACATTCTATATACCTTCCATACTTAGGTTACCACAATGATTTTGGAAACTGTTTCCAAGCAAACTTATGACAACATACAATTACCATCAACATTAAACAAACTTGTTAGAATAATGATTTAATTTGATCATAACTATTTTTATTATTTTAAATTAGTACCCATATTTAGTTATTAATATAAGCACTTATTTAATGTTGGCTATTTGAATAGAGCTCTTATAATAATTTTCATTTATCAATTTAATATTACCATCCAGAGGTATCAAAATACGCACTGACACTGAACAAACAGGCAAACACAAAACAAGTTACAACACATCAAAAGGAACATACATCTTTGATTTTACTGCTTTTGAGAATTTTTCTGGAAACTGTATTGCCAAGTTTTCTTACTTTTCCAGTGGTTTAATTTCATTAGCCTCTATCATTCCACAGCCTTATCATTATGTAGGTAGTAGGAGGTTTAAAAAGTTGCTGCTGGAATGTTTTCCTTATTTTAGTTAACTCTTTCAGAATAATGATTCCCCTGCAACAAATGCTAGATCTTTTTAATATTAATCTCACTAAATTTTTTGCAATAGTCCCTTTTACTCCAGAATTGGCTAGATGCACTTTATTTTGTTTCTCAAGTGTTAAATTTTTGGTAGTGGCAAAGTCCAGGCCGGCTCTTCTCTAGGTGGCTGCGCATGAGTTTGCCAAGAATTTGTGGGGGCGAAATTAACATTTAATCCATTGTGAAGATTGAGCAGGTGGTGCTGTTGGAGAGGGCTGCTTTTTACAATTCTTTTGATAACAACCAGCCTTTCACAGTTAAAACAGCTTTTGCGACCTGAAAAAAGCTCCAAAGCTTCAGGATCATCTGCTTTACTTGCTTGTGCTATGCTTTTCATGAGTGCACTCTGTGGTAAAGGAATTTTCATAGATGATTTAGGAGGATTTAAAGACAAAAAAGGGGTTTAGGGAACTTGATTGAGGGTTAAATGCTGGGGCAAATGGCGGGTTACGGGAAGTATCTTTAGGCATATCAACATATGCAGCTGGAACTGAAGGGTTAATGTTGACAGCTGGAGCTGAAGGGCTATTAATAGCTTGAAAAGTGCCTTGGGACCCTTGTGTTAGCCATGGCAACACAAGCCTCTGTAGGAGGCTCTGGATGTTCACTTTCAGAACATTCATTTTCATATAAATGTAAATCGGCCTCAATCTGATCAAGGAGAGAATCCTCCACCTCCGCATTTTCAGAGTTTTTGCTAGATTCTGTTTGAAGAGGCTTAAGGGACAGAGTAATAAGATGTTTAGCTGTATCAGAAATGTGAGGAATATTTAATATAATAAGTCTTTTCCTGATAAGTTTCCCATCTTATTAATGAGACTGCCATTCATATGATATCTAGAACAGCTTTCATTGGCCACCTGTAACCCTTTCTGGCATATCTGAAACACATGAGTTGGTATTGATTTATTATTGCCGCTAGATGGAGCACTCACACTAGTTTTGGCTCGGCAATCTTTTTCAGGGGCCTGCATAAAGATGACTAGAAAAGTTCCATAAACTCCCTTTTTCTTTTCTTCCTTTTTATTAGACATGAGTTTATCTGCTTTTGGCTGTTCATGAATTTTTTCGTATATATTTTCATTAAAATCAACATCAGTTAGTTCTGCTATCAGTCCAGTGATAGCAGTATCCTCTGTATTATCTTCATTTTCATATGATTGTAATGGTTTAAGAGCAACAGAAATAAGAATACACAAGGATCATACATGTATGGGAATCATCTTTCCCTTTTGAGAAGCCCTTTTTAAAGCTTTCATGACTAACTTCCATTGTTTCAGATTTAGAATATCCCACCCTTGTGGCTGAAACCAATAACAGCGTTTCTGTAAAAGAGAAAAAAGTTCCTCAAAAGACGATGATTTAATAGTTACACCGGTCCTTTTTAATAAAGTTTTTAACACTCTAGAGTACTCTTCAAAGTTCCACTGCTAATTCCCTATTTCCCTGATGATCCCAAGGATGTAACTTACCTTCTCTTTTTTTAAATTATTTTTTATTTTTGTTCCACTACATACTGACTGAAAGAAAAATTGCTTTTTCAGGTCCCTGTTTGGGTGGCAAATGTTGATGTTCTGGAACTAGGTCCATGAAAACAGTGACATGGATGAGAAAAGATGAGAAAGATATAACCAGGGTCAGGGGACAGCTCCATCCTCCAAAGGGAGTAGAGTCCCACTGCATAAAAGATCGTGGCTTTTATTTAGCTTTAGAACAAAGAAAATACATGCGTGCATGTGCAAGGGTAAGAGATAGATGACAGTTTACACTTTATTAAAGTCAGCACATTTTTAGGGTTAATGGGTCAGTTCTTTTTACATTCCTGCATGTAACAGACCTTGTTAATCATTGTCTGACATATATATGATACTCTCCTTGAAGCACAGAATGCTTTTCCACCAGGCTCCCACCAGATCTTATCTTATTGTCTTTAGACTAGAGATGGCTGTCTCATACATACAAAGGCAGCCTGCTTTCTGTCAGTTGTCATGGCCTTTAATTGAACTCCATCACTTCCTTCCAGACAATATTACATGCCTTGGACAAGATTGTCTCGCTGCTGCAGATCTCATATTCTTCGTCAATTAAATTAAAATAGTGAAACCAATAACAAAGAGTAATTGAAAGAATTAAATAAAAAAACAAATATAAAATGTGCAGCATCATGCCTAGTATTAATAGTGAATATTTTACACATTATGACTCAATCTCACACAGATTCACTAACCACACCTCCTTACTCACATTCTTTGTGCTATTTTCAGCCCTCATCACCAATGCAGGGTTTTGTCAACAGCAATAGTCACATTGACCCAGAGTAAGCTTTCCACAGGGCAAGACTTTGCTTGAATGTCACCGTCTATAAACCTTGCACTGACTCTCCAATAACTTCAAACATAAATATCCATCTTGTGGACAAAACACAAGTCTCTCTGTTATCTGGCTGTTGCCAACCTGTCCAACTGCATGTTCCACATGTCAGGTTCTGCCATTCAGTGTTCACCAGATATTAATAAATATTTCTAAAACCTAACCACACCTTAATGTTATTTTGGTTTCAGTTATCTGTCCTTTTTATTTTCTTCTTAGAGTTCTTCTACACCTTTCTCCTGCTGGAATTACTCCAATTCCTCCTTCAACACTCAATATAATTAACACTCACTTTGAAGACTCACTAACCTCCATAGTGTGAGTCCAAACTTTTGGATCATCTTCAGGAGGATTTCATAGCCACATCAGGATAAAGAATGTATTCATTCTATGTTTTTAAACCCATTTTGATGAAATTTCTTTAATAAGAAAAACATAGTGTTACTCATATCTTTATTCTGAGAATAATATTTTGTGCCTACCATGAAGTATTTATGTAATGAATAAATGTTTGTTGAATGACTAAATAAAAAAATGATGAGATAACATCATCAATTACCACTAATTATGGTCTATGCTGTATATTTGTTATATTTTTTCCTTATCCCCCTATTTTTAACAAAATCTAAAACAAATAGTCAAAACAATGAAAGATATTGTGGGAGCAGTTTCATATTTGAATTCTGCAATTTTAGAGAAAGATGAAGCAGTGCAACAGGACTAAAAGTTGCTGAATTAAAGCCAGAGGAGACAGGTTGGAGAAGGAAGATATTTTAGTGTACCTACTACCAATGTCCACTGAGACATTTTTGATAGGCAAGACTATGTATGATTTTGCTTACTTTATGTATGTACCTTGTTATGTCCCTAAAGTTACCACCAATAAAAGGGGGTTCCCTTTAGATATAACACATTACCCCAGTTCCTGTGATGATTCTGTGACTCACCATGAAATTATCAAAGAAGAGTCTGAGTTCATCAATGCAGATTCTTACTTAAATGAGGGATGAAGTTGGAAGTTCTCTTTCCAGGAAGTGCAGGGAAATAGAACTACTCAGGAGGTCTAAAAAGACACAATTGTGTTTCCTCATCACCAGAGATCAGTGAAGAAGACTTGGGGTAGTTTAGGAGAAGAATTATGTTTTTTGTACTTTTGGGATTTATTTCCAATGAGCATAATTAATGAAATATTCTATTGTCTCTCTTCTCCATGAGACATTTAGTTCTGTGGAGAAAAGAAAGAAAAGCACAATGCAAACTTTTGACAATTTTGACCTTTAGGAGGCTGCTTTGGAGCTCCATATCATCTCTTATCTCAGTAACTCCTTCCTTCCAGGAGGAGGTCACCTCTCTTTAAGTGTGTGCTCTAGTATTGCAAGGTCTCCCATATGATTTCCATATTGCTGATTCTGGAGTGTAATTCTGGATACACTAAAACATCTTCTGTCTCTGATATGTCTCATTTGTCATTGACTCTCATTCATGAATCTGTCCACTATAAACAGGAATTCCTCCTGTCTCCGTGGGCTTCTGTTTTTTCCCCATAGTTAGAAATATCTGTTCAATTCCTTCAGCCATTTGTTTTCTCAGTCATTCAACAAATATTTATTCAGAATACTGTATGGTAAGCACTAAGCTATGTTCTGGGGATGGAGAAAGATGTAAGATATGGTGCTGCCTCGCATACACATCTTGCTGTCTAAACAGGTCAAAAGACGTGCAATAAATACATAACACACCTTAAGGTGGTATACTCAGACCTGGCAAAATGTATTTCCATATGAATGAAGATTGCCTTTTCCATTTCTGCTTAAATCTCTCCTGGGACTTTCATAGGGATTACATTGAAGCTGTGGATCACTTTAGGAAGTACTGACAGCATAATAAGAGGAATTCTTCACAGCCATGAGCACAGGATGTCTTACCATTTCCTTATGTCTTCTCTAATTTCTTGCAAATGTACTTTCTAGTTTTTATGTTTCCAAGTCCTTCAAGTCTTTAGTTAAAGTTATTCCTAAGTATATTATTCTTTTAGATGTTATGTATATGAATTTTTAAAAATGTACAGTTAAGAATGTTCTTTGCAGGTGAATAAAACAGAACAAATTTCTGCATGTTAAGTTCAAACCTTGGAGCAGATACGGCTCAAGTGGTTGAGTGACTGCCTCATGGAAGCCAATGTGGCTCAGTGGTTGAGCACCTGTTCCCCACACTTGAGACACTGGTTCAATCCTTGACACTCTGTACATAAAAAAAACAAAAAAACAAAAAAAAACAAAAAAATCTTGTACCTTGCATTCTGGCTGCATTCATTTATGAGCTCTAGAGTTTTTTTTGTGTAAGCTTTGGCATGTTCTCTATAAAGGGTCATGACACCACTAAAAACAGATAATTTTACTTTTTCCTTTCTAATTTGGATATATTTATTTAGTTTTATGGACTAATTTCCTAACTTCCAGTACAACATTGAATAGCAATAGTGAAAGCAGCCATCCTTGTCTTGTTCCAGACCTCAGGGGTATGGCTATCACTCTTGCAGCATTGAGGATATGATTACCTTTGTTTTTACAGGTATGATCTTTATCATGTTGAGCAAGTTATTTTCTATTCTTATTTTTGAGTGTTTTTATTGTGAAACGGTGTTGGAATTTATCATTCACATTTTCTGCAAGAATTGAGATTTTCATGTGATTTTCTTCTTCATTGTGTTAGTGTGGTGTATTACATTAATTTTCTTTTGTTGAACACCCTTGTGTACTGAGAAAAATCTCACCAGGTTATGGATACTTCTTTTAATATTCTATTGGATTTAATATGCTTATTTTTGTTGAGTGATTTTGGATCTATATTTTTAATGGAAGTTGGTCCTTGATTTTCTTTCCTTGAATCTTATGTAGCTTTGGTAACACAATAATTTTATCCTCATAGAATGAGTTTGAAAGAGATACACTGACATGAAGTTTGAAGATTTTGAGAAGTATTGTAATTATTGCATCTTTGAATATTTTATAGATATCGTTATGCAAACAGTCTGATTCTAGACTTGCATTTTGGGTTTTTTTTTGATGACTAATTCAATCACTTTACTTGTTATAGATTTCTTGAGATCTATTTCTTTTCAGTCAATTTAGGTAAAATGTGGGTTTCTAGGAATTGGTCCATTTTTCTGGGTTTTCTAGATTATCGGCAGTAAAGGGTTCATAGTATTCATTCATAATCACTTTAAGATCAGCAATATCTAGCAAAGTCCCCAATTTCATTTTGGATTTCAGTAATTTGCATTCTGTCTCTTTTTTGTTTTTCAAATCTAAATAAAATTTGCTATTTTATTGAAATTTTCTAAGAATCAATTTCATTGGTTCTCTCAGTTGTTTTTCTATGTTCTATTCCATTTCTCTACACTTAAATATTTATTATTTCTTTCCTTCTACTAGGCTTAAATTCAATTTGCCCTACTTTATCTTTTTCCCACAATTCTGTAGATAAGCTATTGATCTGTGATTTTTTTTTAATGTGAGGATTCATACCTATAAATTTCCCTGAATCTTTTAAACTCATCCTTAAACTGGCCTAACAAAAGGAATTAATTTAGCCAAAAAATAAAAAAAATAAAATGGACGGTGATGGGTAGCAGAGTTCAAATGACAGCTGCAGTTTTGGCAGATGGTCATCAATGAAGAACTTGAGACTCTATATTAGTGAATAGGTTTCATATGAAAATGAATTTCAAAATTCTCCTAAATGGAACCTCTGGTTAAAGATTCCTGTATAAAAGTAGGATCCTTGGAATTATAGTGTCATTGCAAAGGTTAACAGTGTATAAACACACCAATCAAATATGGGCATCAAGATAAACACTTGCCCTGACACTGGTGCCACATGGTAGAAAGCCCTCTGAATGAAGAACCAGTGTACAGTTTAAAGTCACTGCACCTTTGTGGCCTTAAAAACTGTAGGTGGAAAACTTAACATTAAATTATTATGGCTATCTAAAAGCAAAATAAGTCAAAAGTAAATCCTCTCTTTCCACCAAGACCTCCAGGAATTCACACTAATATGGGCCCAACAATTTAAACAGAACACAATTTTAAAAATCAACATAGACCATAAGAAAACAAATTACCATGACTAAGAGCCAGAAGAAAAGCAGAGAGTGGAAAAAAGCCTTTGTTTCAGATTTTGAAATTATTCAGACAATATGAAACAACACTATTTAATGAGTTTTAGAAAATTAAAAATATATATTACAATATATAAAATGGCATAAAGATATTTCAATAACAAATAAATAGAATCTCTAAGATTAAAATATACTATATTGAAATTTAAAAATTTCCCTGTAGTGGAACTGGGAGAAATTTAGCTGCAATGGAAATCAAAGGCCCACCCACCCTGAAACAGAAATTTAGAAAGTAAATCAAATTTATAACTGTGGACTTTTGTATATCTGCCACTTTCCCTGGGTATCTGCAGTTGCTACCAGTAAAGATTTCCCTCCCATGACATTTTCTTCCACAGCAAAAGAAAAGTTCTGTTGTACATATCATGATTTTTTATTCCACTAGTGGTTTCCTCTTTGGATAATAAATAAATACAAATTATCTTCATTCTCAAACTTCAGAAGATGAAACACATATGTAACCACATTTGTTGCATGATGGTTACATATGTGTTTATGTAAACACATACACATGATCCAGCAATTCAACTGCTGGATATATACCCAGAAAAACTGAAAGCAAATACACGAACTGATATATGTACACCAATATTCATAGTAGCTTTATTCACTATTGCCAATAGTTGGAATCCACCCAGGTGCCCATCAACAGATGAATGGTGAAACAAAATGAGGTACATACATACAATGGAATATTACTCAGCTGTGAGATGGAATACAGTGCTAACACACAGGATAACATGGATCAATCCTGAGGACCATATGTTGAGTGAAGCAAGCCGACATTGAAGGATGAACAGTACATGAACTCACTGATATGAATTGAGCAAATTGAGCAGACTCAGAGAACTATTGTCTGGAAGAGAGGTTTACAGGAAATAGAAAGAGAGAAGAAGGCTGTGAGCCACCACCCATAGGGACATAATCTATGGTAAGGTGAAAGTGTATAGTTGCGTAGTGAAAGGATATGAGCGGAAGTTAGTGAAATTATTGGGTTGGGTGGTGCAGGTTTGGCAGGTGGGTAGATTGGGGAGTGTGGGTTGGAAGATCCAGGGAACTAGGAAAAGGGTTGGGAGAGGGACCAGATGAACACTGGGTATTTGTGGGTAGGGGGTTGAAAGTACAAAGTTGGGAATGCTCTTATGGCAAAATGACAAGGAAGGGTTACTGGTTTAGGGTGTTGGATGGAGGGCATTTGGGACAGGGCGCACCTGGAGCAGACTTCTAGGGAGTGTGTGAGTGATCATTTTGTCTGTTGTAACGTCTTGCAACAATGTATGGAGACCCATATAATGAGCAGGAAGGAGTTGACCTCCCAACCTCGGGAGGACCCATTTGTTCACAAATAGAGAGGTGGAAGTCTCTTGAAAGCATGGACAGTTCTTATTAGGGGAAGACAAACCAATGTGTCAAGACCTCAGTGTTGTTGCATGTAATTATGAATCTTGTCATCCAAAGAGTGAAGTCAAGGGGTTGCCGTGGGCACCGAGGGTAGGGTGAGGGAGGAATGGAATAGACAGAACAGGGAGTATTTAGTGGGCCATGGAAGTGTTCTACATAATCTTACAATAATGGGCACAGGCCATGTTTAATATCATGAAAATATATAAAAATGTATGGTCAAAAATATAAAGCATAATGTAAACCATCGACCTTGTTTAGTAGCTATGTTTCACTATTTGAATATCAGTTATAATAAAGGTAACATCCACATATAAAAAGGTGTTAATATGGGAAGGAAGAAATGCAGAGAATGTTGGGTATATAAGAGTTCCCTCTATTCTCTCTGTGACTTTACTGCAACCTAAAACTTCATTGAAAAAAAATGAAAAATAATAAGGCACTAGGGAATTAATGGAAGAAAATGCCACTGTACAGAAAGGACTACATATACTACAGTGATGAAAGGAAAAACGTCAAAAAAATTTTAAAAATATTTTTCATTTTTAATATCCTAATCTTTTATTTTAATTTTATTTTTAGTTTTTTTTAAAATTTTTTATGTATTTTACTTCTGATATTTAAGCTTATCATTATTATTTCATTTTCCTATTAATGGTGTTTGGTTATTTTAATGGCTTCATTTTTGAAGAATCTTTGAATCACAGAAGGGTTACAACTGGGGCAGGGAAGGATCATTGGTGTGAGGTGTCAGTGATTGGGGGGATACATGGGAGGAAGTTCACCTAGACATACAAATAAGGTATTTAAAAATGTTCAAATGTTCATGGAGCATTTTCACAGTGGGTGGAGACTCACACAATAACTGAGAGAATACTGAATTCCTATCCAGGAGGGCTCTGCCACGTTCTCTAAGGGAGCAGCAACAGTCCCCCAAGTGAAGGGGCAAAGACTGGTGAAGGAGGATGATTCACTGATCAGCCCTTGATATTGATGACTATGCTTATGAGCCTTTGCTCTTGGAATTGAAACTTAGACAATTGTTGTGGGGTGCCTAATAGTTGCCTCCTGAAAGTCTCCTTATTGCTCAAATCTGGCCTGTCTCTAAGAAAAACTCAGCATATAAATGCATTACCTTCCTCCCAGCGTAGAATATGACTCCCAGGGATGAGCCTCCCTGGAACTGAGGGATTACTACCAAGCACCAACTATCAATGTAACTGGAAAAAAGACCTCAAATAAAAGGGGGAAAAGGAAAAGACAAATGAGTTTATATGGCTAAGAGGCTTCAAAGTGAGTTTGGATGTCACCCCAGAGGTAATGCTTATGCATATCTCATCAGGACCACAGATTGCCAAAGTGGATACTATCCCAAATAGTTGGGCTCCTGAGGGCTCTAGAGACACCCAGGTCCCATGGTCAGGGCAGATAACTCTGTAGTTTGGTGCCTTGTCGGTGAGCCCTACTTTGAATTTTGTACTCCTGAGAGTGACAGAGTTGGACTTAATTATGTCTTCCCTACACATGGCTCATTTGTCCCTTCTATTTAAACTTATAGTTGGTGCTGGCATTTGTAGGTGTATGTCCAAGAGACTTGAGTCTTTGGGCTGTACATGTGCCAGCTGGGCCCAAAATTTCAGAGGAGTTGCAAAACCAACTCTACAGCTCATTGAACTCACGCAGGACAACTAACAAGGAGATGATGATAGAAAACGACCATCCCAAGGAACAGAGATAGTCTGCAACAGCAAGCAAGATAGTTCCGACTGTCTTCCCCATGGGATATAAACCCCTTCTCAATTAGAGGTGGAGTGGACATCAACATTCCAGAATCCTCGGGAATGGGGAAAGAACTATGGACTAGAGTGGACTTACTGGTATTCTACTATAGACATATTGTGATTCTAGCAATGGAAGAAATTACAACACTGTTGTGGAGCCAGGGTCCACTGGAGGTTGTGTGAGTAGGGAGAGGGAAAAAGTTGTAATAGAGGGGCTATTCGGGATTTGGGAATCATCCGGAATGAAATTGCAATGGCAGATATAGGGCATTTTATATGATCATATAACATGCAGAACTCTGTGGGAGAGTGTGTAGACTACAATGTGATCTATGGTCCATGCTTAATGACAAAGCCCCAGGTTACATTTACCAATTGCAATGAATGTTCCACATTCATGAAAGATGTTTATGTGGGAGGGTGTGGGAGGTGTGGAGAGTGGGTCATATGGGAATCCCTATATTTTTTGTATAACATTTACGTAATATAAATATATTTTTAAAAATTATTATTAAAAAAATTAAAATCTTCATTCTGGAAATTCCAGGAAATGAAACATGTATGTAACCACATTTGGTATGATGTTTCTCAGAGCTATGTGTGTGCTTCCAATCATTATGAGAAGAGTGTTCAGGAAGTAAGAGGAAATGAGAATCGTGTTTTTGCGAAAAGACTCTAGGAGATGAAATCCAGAACCTTCTCATCCAATACTGTGAATCCAGCATTTTCTTCTCTTAGAAACTTGGCTCTTGTCAGGGGAGGAAGGAATCATTGCTCCTATATTTGACATATACTTATTTTGATACTGGCTACAATATTATGGTGAATTATAAGATGTAAGGGTTCTGTTACTGCTTTCTACTGTGTCTTCATTTAAATGATTTTCCCTGGACCTGAGGGTATTTATTCTTACTTCCGCTACACTGGCCAGTTAATCTTCAATTGACAGTGTTCACTTTTCTAAATTTCTCATGGTAGGGTCACAAAATAATTATGCTCCTTATACATCATAATACAATTGATACAATTGAACAGAACAAACTCACTCAAAATGAGACTTTTCCTACTTCTATATAACATATTTTCATGATTTACAGGCAGCAATCATGTCTCCAACTTCTCCAGGAAAAATATTAGTATTTCCCTCCATAACCTGGTGTTTATCCCTCACTTAAGTTTTACTGATAGCAGACAATGTGGTGTTTAATTTCTTGGATCCACTTATAGTTTTTTAAGGAATAAATTTAGTTTTCCTACAGAAAAAATTAATACACTCAGTGTAGAGTGAATCATTATTGTTTCCACGTATTGTAGGGTCCTGGAGAAGAGTAAAATCTTACTGACAAAACCAGGAATACTTTTTTTTTGACCAAAAAATAGAAGATTCAAGAATGGGGCAGTAAGTAAAGATTTAGGTTAAGTACATAAGTTCTAGGAGGATATAGAAGAGTTGAAAAGATCTCCATCACTCACTCATGACATGTGCTTAAAAAAAATCTTATCATATGAATCAATGCATCAGAAACATATTTAGAAAGGCAACAGGGAAGGTTCTTAGGGGATTTTGAAAGAAAAACAATCACCCTCTCTCCTTAATTGCATTCAAAGTATAAGTAAGTTTGGCACCCACCATCCAGTCTACATGGTATGGTGTGAGGTGGTATGGTACATTGTTTTTTGCAGCCTTTTCTACCTCTTTCTGGTTTGTGTTCCTGTCCCCCAGAGGATGAGGAACTTGCAGGTGTGGTGCCTATTTAACCAATACTTAAGGCATGAGCCTTCTACTTCCTGATTGCAGAAAGGAGGCATATTTGTGGAGCCAATAATTTTAGTGGGGTTTTCTTGATTATACAGTATTCCTGATGGTAACAGAAGTATCATCTTTCTTAGCCTGCCTGTTTTTCAGTGTTTTCTATACACCAATTACTTGAAACACATAAATATAGCTTCTTAAATAAGACGAGTATGCATGCTTATTATGTTATTTCTTGAAATTCTTTCATAATTTTTTAAACTTTTTATTTTTAAAGAAGTTTTAGATTACATAAATGTTTCATAAAAAATATAGGGGATTCCCATATGCACCACCCCCTTACCCTCCCATACTTTCCTACATTAACAACATCTTTCATTAGTGTGTTACTTTTGTTACAACTGATGAACATATATTGAAGTATTGCTACTAAACATGGAATATTGTTGAGATTTTAGTTTACTCTGTCTTGCACAATATTTATGTTATGACAAAATATATAATGGCCTGTATCTGTCATTACAATGTCATGCAGGACAATTCCAATGTCCCCAAAATGCCTCCATATTACTCCAATTCTTCTCTTTCCTTCCCCTCAGAAACTCTGGTGGCCAATGCCCTCATATCAATGATAAAACTTCTTCCATTGCTAGAATAATAGTAAGTATATAATAGAATAATATTGTTTACATTAGTCCATTGTTCATTCCCCTAAATGAACAATGGTCTAAAGTTAAAATTAGTGAAAAGCTTTTATTTGGAAAGAGATTTCTGCTTGAAAATAAGCCGTATATGTAAACTATTTTATGCAAGAATTGATTGAAAAAGCACAATTTTGCAGGATATGAGTCTGGGAATTGATAAATCATATTGTTGAGAGTCAATACCAAGGGCAGTATTTCCACTGGATAAATGTACACGAATGTGTATGTATAGCTTGGAAAAAATCATTCAGAATATATTGTTTGCATTAACCTCTAAAGACAGGGCCTAGGAAAGATTTTGACAAACTGCCTGGTATATGAGATAAATAATTTTGCGGGGAATCATAATTCAAGGAATGTGGAGTGAAGTGAAGCACTTACTTACATTGAAGAGACTTCCAAAAAGAAATGACAAGCTGAGGATTTTTAATTCTCAGATTATGATGCAATCAAAATAGAGAAATTTTATATGACTGCATAAGTGAAATATCTTTCCATGAAAATTGCAGTTTTGACATGTGTATGACAACTGATTCTGAACCTGTGCATTAATAAATTACAAAATGAAAATGAATTCATAACTTTCCCAAAGAATGTGAAGTGAATGCAAATGCATAACCAATTATTTTCAAAAATGACCAATAGCTCAGAGAAATCACTAATTCCAAAATACCACTCTGGTTTGTCATTTGTAGTGATAACTCAGGAATCAGGTGATGAATGAAGCATTCACCTTAGTCTACCTCACAAAGAATACAGTAGGTCTACACTAAGCATCTGAAATTGTGTCCTACTATCTGGCTTTAATAGTCGAAAAAGATATAGTAGGAAATAGGGAAAATAACACATAGTTTTTTATGATCTGTAAATGTGAACTAATATTGTGGAAAGTGCTGAGAGAAATTTTCTGAAAACGGCCTTAACTATGAATATAATTTTTAAAGAGACAACCTTACGTCACCGGAAGAATATCAGAAATTATTGAGATATCAATGTTTGAAGAATCAGGGATTGTGATGTTGGTTACAACCTCACTTAATTTATGATTGAGAATGTGCTGGAAAAAGGAGCATGGAATGTGGATTATTGTAAACCACTCAGACGATGTCTTCAGTTCAGGACATGACCTCTTTCTGGAGCCAATGAACAAAAACCCTGGTAGCTGATACACAGCCTTTGTTATGAGAGATTATTTTTCACCAAAATTATATAAATCCAACACTTGCTTTCATCTGGCAGTGACAACAGTACACCTTCATCAGTCCAAAACTTGGTATAGTTTTATATATTCAGAATTTTCTGTATTGGATATTTTATGGCTGAAGTCCAGGCAGCATTTTGTGCCTTCAATACTGATTCCAGGGAATACAATAAGAGAAATCACATGCGTAAAATAATACAGAAGAAGCAGGTGTCCTTGATATACAAAAATTAAATAAATAGAAGTTTGATATTTGGCAAATAACAAATTAACTTTCTATACACTTATAAAGAATCTATATTTAGATGTCTCAGTGTTTGACCTCTGTTAATCATGAGTACCTTTCTAAACTTGAGTTAAAGAATCCTTTTATAGAGAGAAAGTTTCTCAGCTTTTTAAAGGCGTGTTTTATGTCCGTGTTTCTAAGACTGTAGATAAAGGGTTTTAGCATGGGAGTGACCACTGTGTACATTACTGAGGCTATCGAGCTAGCTCTTGAGTTTTGTGTAGCAGCAGAGCTAAGATATACTCCAAGACCTTTACCATAAAACGAGGTCACTACTGCGAGGTGATACCCACAAGTAGGGAACACTTTATACTTGCCATGAGCTGTTGAAATTCTCAAAATGGAGGATGCAATCTTAGTGTAAGATGAAAGGATCCCAGTGAGTGGAATAACACCCAGAAGTCCAGCTGCAAAATACATCACTAGGTCATTGAGGAAGTTGTCAGAACAAGCAATTCGGATTACCTGATTAAGTCCACAGAAATAGTGGGGGATTGCCAGCTCTATATAAAAATACAATTCCAAAACCATTAAGCATTGTAAAAGGGAGTCTAAAACACTCATGGAGCATGCCAGCAGTAGGAGGCCAAAGCCAGGGGTTCATGATGACCGTGTAGTGCAGGGAGTGACATATGGCCATAAAGCAGTCATAGGCCATCACAGTCAAGAGAAAGTTGTCTAATTGTCCAAAAAGGATGAAAAAATATATCTGGCTGAGGGAGTTTTCAAAAGTTATGATTCTGCTTTCTGTCTGGATGTCCAGCAGCCTCTTAGGTACAGTGGTGGAGGTGAAACAGATATCAGTAAAAGATCGGTTGGAGAGGAAGAAGTACATGGGCATGTGAAAGTGAGAGTTGAAGATGATGACCAGGATGATGAGCAGGTTCCCAAGGAAGGTGACCAGGTACATGAAGAGAAACAGGCCAAAGAGCAAGGGCTGCAGTTCTGGATCTTCCAAGAGCCCCAGGAGGGCAAATTCTAAAACATATGTTTGGTTTTCTGTTTCCATTTAGATGATGAATTTCCTGGAAAAGATATCAGAGCAATGCAATTTTAGCCACAAGCAGTGATAAGAAAAATATAATAAATGGTGTGATTTGTGTTGTAAACACATTAAGATTTTTACTGATTTTAGAGAGATTTAGTGGCCTTATCTGAAAATATCAGGGAAAACATATGTTCCTGCTTCTCCTTGATACTTTCACTGACTAGAAATCCTTGCCCATAATAGAAAACCCTTAGCAAAGACAATATTTTCCATTACAAATTCTCTTAGACTTTATTATAATCACCAAACATTATGAACAGGTTTTTTCTACCCTGCAACAAAATAAGAAGGGAAAAGAACAAAGTTATAGGAACCATATTGAAGCAGCCTTCAGAGAGCAGCCAAATGTCTTCAAGACTTATCTCTGATGCTTCTGTTTGGGGCAACTCTTCCATCTCCCAGCAGTCGACTTGGGTGCTTTGTTCTGAACTTCAGAGTTTCAGGCATCTCCCAAAACCTAGGTTGGCCACGGGGACACCTGTAAGCCCCGGACTCTGGATTTCAGGATGCTGGAACCAGAGCATCAGCTCCAAATTTGGAGTAGTGAATGTTCTACTCAGACTTGGACTCTGGGACACCAGAACAGTTGACTAAAATGTGCTTCTTCATTCTTCCTTCATTGTAGAATAATAGGCATGTTCTCTAGCCCAACAGTAAACTCCCCATAGGAGTGTCTTCACAAGAATCAGGAAATTCTACCTACTGCTGGTCTACATGGGCACAGTTTAGCTAAAAGTATCCTCTGTATAAGACCCTGAATTCCAGTTAGACCAGTGTAAAAGAGGAGGACAGATAGATCTGAGGGCCAGAAACCGCATGTCATGTCTCCTTAAAGAAATGAGGAAATACACCTCAAACTTCAGGTGTAACTGGAGATCAAGTTCCAAACTGGTTACTAAACTTCTCCTGGAAAATAAAAACCTCATGTGCCATCAATTAAGATCAAAGAGTTCCTACAAATGTTAAGGGTATAAAATTCTCTCTTCTGTTTTAATCTGTGCTTAAGTATGTGTTCAACTTTGAAATCTGTGTTTAACTGTGTCAGTTTGGTTGTGCCTAGGAAATCAGATTTGGAGTTCACCTGTTACAAATTGGATAACAGTGAAAGTTGACCTAAAAATGAATCTTTCGATGTCAATACTGCTTGTGAGTGGATTTGATATATAAATCACAAGTAGAATTAGTTCTACTGCTAGAAAAGCAAAAAAACTTAGCGAAGTTGTTCCTAATAAAATTCTTGTGGCTTGGGTAATAAAGGTACCCAATTCAACTTATAGTAAAAACTTACTGGAAACTACAACTGAATTAACATCATTTATAGATGCTTTCATATTGTAAAACAGCAGAAGGATAATAACTGAAATTATAACTGGGTAGATTTAGCCTAAATCTACTATTGTAAGTGTAAATCTTAAACTGAGCACAGCTTCGTTTATCAACACTTCAAGCCTAGCATCACCACTTGCCTTTGCCTATGATTACTCAATAACAGCTTCTGCCCGGATAGCTCAGGAAAAGCAAACTTGAGGCATCCCTGTCTCCTGTCCTACTGGTCTTATTGAGTAGTGCTTTCTGTCATGGCTCCAAATGTGAACTAAATTGCTGCCTAGTGGAATTCTTGAACCTTGGGGTTGAATATCCACTCTTCCAGCGCAGTCCACTCTTCCAGTGCAGTCCGCTCTTCCAGTGCAGCACCTGCCAGAGTCCTGTTATATCTGAGGACTGGAAAGTGAAGTAGGACTCCTGCCCCAACTGTCACGGGTTTCTAAAAGTGGCAATTCATGAGAGAAACCAGTTTCCCTGAGGCTTCAATTGCCTCAGTGATTATACGCAAAATTTGTCTTGCTCATCCAAGGTCTGCTAAAGTCAAAGTAAAAAATAAAGTTCTAAGGGAAAAGAAAATTATTTTAAAGCATTGGGGACATTTTGGTTATAAGCCAATAATTAAAGCATGAAATTATTGTGCAAAATTTCATGGTCACAGTGCAAATTAGAGTAACTAAAAGGAGTCTTCAAAGAAATCTTTTAAATGTTATCTTACAGTTAAACTTATTTTGTAAGAGAATGAAAATTATGACAGTTAAGTCCTATGTTTCTGATTCAAACTATTCGTGTCTGCCTCCAAACTGAAGCATTTAAATGGCTAGTTCCAAGAAGCCATTACTAACTAAAAGCCTAAATTTATATTAATGGCAAAAAAGTAACTTTATACCAGTGAAACCTGTCTGAAGGCACCTCAATCTGCATATCCAAGTGGTAGTATCAAAAGCTAAATCTTGATTCCATTGGGAATCTTCAGTTTTCATTTTAAAGAAAAATGGAAAGTGTTATTTTTCCTGTACTGCTAAAGTAAAATACCTACTAATTAACATCTTCATGGTAAAAAGTGTATAAAAATCAAGAGATAGACTTCAGCATTGTCAAATTCTCTTGTGCATTCAAACCAGGCCTTCAATACACTGCAGGTTGCCTCTCCCTTTGAGTTATTGGCTAGGTTGGTCACTGTATTAGACAGCCAAAGGCGTGCTGATGCAAAATACCAATAATCAATTGGTTTTTATAAAGGGTATTTATTTGAGGTAGAAGTCCACAGTTACCAGGCCATAAAGCATAAGTTTCTCCCCTCATCAAAGTTCATTGCCACGTGCTGGAGCAAGGCAGCTGCCGACGTTTGCCAGGGTTCAGGCTTCTTGGGTTCCTCTCTTCCCAGGGATTTGTTTCTCTCCAGGCTTAGGTCCTCTGTTTCCTCCACAAGGTCAGCTGTAGACTATGAGGCTCTCTAGCCTTTGCTTCTCTCTCCAAGGCCAGCTGTGACCTCTCAGGTGAACGGCTCATCTTTTTCCCGGGGCCTTTTCTCCTTCTTCATGAGAATCTAACATCAAAATTTCAACTCAAAACTGCTTCAACTCTGTTGTTGCCATGCCTTTTATATTTGATTCCCCCACCCACCAAGGGGTGGGGCTCGATGCCCTACTGATGTGGCCCAGTTAATGCCCTTATCATAACTTAATCATGCCCAGATTAGCAGACCAGATTACAAGTATAATCCAATATCTATTTTGGGAATTCATAATTACATCAAACTGCCCAATGGCTACAGTCACTCACCCCTAAGAAAATAGCAGTGTCTACTACATATCTGGTTATGCTCCTGACATCAATGGAAACTACATTGCAGTTTCAAACTCCTGCAGCAGCCAATGATGGCTCAATATAGCCGAATGCATAATGGACATTGCCTCCGGACTGGCACTGTGTCATAGTGCCAAATGGTGCTATGCAACAGGCCAGTGGAACACTGGAACCTACTTTCCTAGCTTTTCTCTAGGGTCAACGGTGCTGCAGCATGCTGGCTGTGTGAAAGGCATACCAAGTGGAGCAATAATCACCAGAGTACTGTACGTAGAACTTAAACACAATTGGCAGTATGGCCTGCTCCCATGGAGAGATAACATTTAAGGTATTGCAAACCTGGAACTTAAATCTATTAATTACAGCTCAGAGAAAAACCTTATACATTGAATAGTGCATTAATAAATATTAGGCACTGTACCTATATCCTATTCTAGATATATGTCTGATATTATAGTGATATCTTTCCTATTTTAGATCATATACAGAGGGACATTGAACAAGTTAAAAGTTCTGGTAAATTTCATTTTCTTAGCAGTTAATGAACATGCTTACCCAGGATTCTGTCTTACCCCTTGTTCCAGCACCTGTACCAGTACTTAATGTTCCAAAGTATACACTGGATGAACAAACCAAGGCAGCTAGCCTTGAGGGAGACAGTCAAGTCTACCTGCCAGGAGCTGTGCAGTAGAAGGCCCTTCATGGACTTCACCAAGCCACTTATCTGGAAAGGGATGCCCTAACTAGCTTAGCTAAATGAGTTTTTGAAAAACAGAAACTGGTAAAAACAAAGAAGTTACCAGGAGTTACCCCCTGTGTACAATTAATAACTTAAACATTGGAAGGCTTAACCATCCTCTCCCCTTAAGCCCCCCTGGTACAGATGTGGGATCATACCCTGGGGGAGGACTGGCAAACCCACACACCATCCTGCCAGGGCTAAGCATTTCCCACCAGAAGGGAAATGGCAAACAGGGTGGCTAAGACCCACTTCAACTTAGCTCCTTTGAGATGGTCCATGAGCAACCTTTCTTCACCCAGGACCTGGAAACCAGGTTCTGATCAAAACTTGGCAAGAAAACAAGCCTTTCTCTCAATTATAGCCAAAATGGAAGGAATTTTACTCTGTAGTTCTGATCAATCCCACAGCTATTAAAGTTAAAGAAACTTCCAGCTTAGTGCACTAATCCTGAGTGAAGCCAGCTATCCAGGAAAGTGCCAGCTCACCAGAAGCATCTGATGAGATGCACCAGTGCCAGTCATTGGACGGCCTGAAATACCTCTTCAAGAGACAAAGCTAAGTAGTGTCTATATCAAAGCCAACTGTTCCCTCTAACTCTAGCCCAGATGCCTAGTGTTAGGAAGAGGGCAAAGCAAACACCCCTTAAGAAACGTTTGTTTTCATTTCCTGTAGCATAACTAAAAAGAGAAATGCCTCTTCTCATTCCTCTCCTACCATTAGAGCTAGGATTAGCAATTTATTCCTAACCTTGTTGTCTATTGCAATCTCTCTACAGTGAACCAACAGCATAATGCAACTGAAAAAATACTGTTTACCATTAACTTTGGAAAATGCAGTCTTTACAGGCATCTAGCCTTTTCTACTTTTGTGGTCCAACATCCTCTTAGTGGGACCATATATCCTCAAGATTCTAATCAAGTTCATTTCTTCCGGAATCAACATATTGTTAGCCATATGGGAACTTCATCCAGCTTCACCCAGGATGCCAGATCCATCTTCCTCCAACCGAGATAGAATAGCCAGAGGTTTTTACACCTTGTCAGGCAGGGCCTATAGCCCTTAATGAGCAGGAAATAGTTACAGAAGAATGAACAACTCTCTTCAGCACCCTTTTAAGAAAAGGTGGAAACTTTCTGAGGGGGAACGAAGCAGGCTTCATATAGGAAATAAGCAGATGGATCTGAAACCTGGCAAGTCCATGTGGACACTGATATCCCCAAGATGGCTGATGCAAGATCCTCACGAGATTTCTGCCATCCAGAAGGAGATTCCCAGAGATTCCCAAGAGAGGCCGTGAGTATTCTTCAGAGACATTATCATTGGCCCCACCCAGGGGATTGATGGGTTGGGTAATCAATCAAAACAGCAAACACCTGGGACTCCTCCTATGCCATTAACAAAGGGGTGGAATAATTAATAGTTTAAAAAGCAGCACAAAGGTCAAATTGCTCTCCTGCTCCTGCTTCTCGCTTCTTCCTGTTCCTGCTCTCAGCCCTCATGGCTTCTGTGCCCTGCTGTCCCTGTGTTCCCTCTGTGCGAATCAATATGCAAGTAAAACCTGGGCATTTGTAATCTATAATAGGAAGTTGTAGTCTATAAATCAGCCCTGATTATCACTCTCCGGCCCCTTACCCTTTACCAGAGACTGTGTTCTGTTATTTTCTCCCATTTCTCTTCCCTCCCTACCTTAATAAATTGCTGGCCTAACTAACCTGACATGCTCTAAAATTCATTTCTGCAGCATAAGTCAAGAACCTATATTAAATCTGGTGACCATATTACCTGGTTGCAACACTTACTATAAAAACACAATAATTAAACAGAATCATATTGATGAAATAGACAAATAAACCCACACGAATGGGGTGCACTGTTGTTTCACAGAGAACAAGTGCAATTCTATGTAGAAAGTATGGTCTTCTTAACAAATGGAGCTGGAAAAATATGATGTAATCATGCTAAGGAAAAAGTAACTTAGGCACAGATTGTACTCATTTCACAAAAATTAAATCAAAATTAATCATACCACTGAAAAGTAACATGCATTGTAAATATGCTAAACTAAAACATAAAGAAAATATAGGGGCCCTTGGTATGGTAAAGAGATTTTAGATACAGCAACCAAAGCATGACCCATGCAAGATTAAAATTTATAAGTTAGTGTTTATTCAAATGTAAAATTTCTGCTCTGTGAAAGACATTGATAAGGAGTTGAAAATTTTTTTATGAATTTGGAAAAAATATTTACAAAACACATCTGATAAATGATTTGTATACAAATGTACAAATTACTTTTAACACAGCAAAATAAGAAAGTAAAAGCTGAATTTAAAAGTGGGCAAAAGATCTGAACAGAATCCTATCCTAAGAAGATATATACTTCCCAAATAAGCATAGAAAAAAGAAGCTCAACCTCCTTGACACCTAAGCATTATTACCAAGTGCCAACTAGAAATGCTTCTGGAAAAAGACCTTGACCAAAAGGACAAAATATTAAATAAAAATGAGTTTTTATGACTAAGAGATTTCAATGTTGGCAGGTCATTCCAGAAGTTAATTTATGCATGGCTCAACAGGATCTCACTGACTACCACAGTAAACAGTGCATTAAACAGCAGGTCTCCTAATGGCTCCAGAGACATCCAGACTATAAGCAGGGCAGAGAATCTCAGAAATTCAGCACCCTGTCAGTGGGCCTTACTTTGGAATTTATGCTCCACAGTGTAAAAGAGTTAGACTCATTTATAGATTCCCAAAACATGGTTCTTCTGACCCTTTTATATGAACCAGTAATTAGCACTATACTTCTTAAATATATGTCCCAGAGACTTAAAGCTTTAGTATGTTCAAGTGCTGGTTGAGCCATGAATCTAAACAGAGTTTCAACACCTAAACTCCAGTTCATTGGATTCACCCAGGAGATGATGATGGACAATATCCTACCTAAAGAACAGAGAGTGTCTGTAACTGCAAGAAAGATAGTTTCATCCATTTGCCCCATGGGATCTATGCCCCCTCTCAATTAGAAACAGAGTGGGTGTCACAATCCCAAAATGCTCAAAATTTGTGAATGAACAATGGACTAATATAGACTTATTATTATTTTATTATAGACATTATTATTCTAGCAATGGAAGAACTTTTGTCATTGATATGGAGACAGTGGCCACCAGAGATTCTGAGTGGAGGGAGAGGGAAGAATAGGTTTAACATGGGGACATTTTCAGGACATTGGAATCATCCTGCATGACATTGCAGTGATGGATACAGACGGTTACACATTGTGACATAACCTAAAATTCCATGGGACAGACTGTTAAGTATAATGTAAAGTATAGTCCACGCTTAGTAGCAACACTTCAATTTGTGTTTATCAATTGTAACAAATGTGCCATACTAATGAAAGATGTTGTTAATATGGGAAAGAGGGGGGGGGGATGACTTGGGGCATATGGGAACCCCCTACATTGTTATGTCACATTTATGTAATCTAAACCTACATTAAAATTTAAAATTTAAAATAAATAATAAATACATAAATATATATTTTTTAAATGCTCAACATCATTTGTCATTAGGGAATTGCAAAATTAAAACCACAATGATAAATCATCACATGCTTATTAGAATAGATAAAAACCTAAGTACTGATAATACCAATTGAAGTTGAATATGCGGAGCAGTACATCTCTCTTTCATTGCTAGTGAGAACACAAAATGGTTCAGCCAGAGGACAATTTAGCAGTTTCTAGTAAAACATAACATAATCTTACCATACAATCCAGCAATTGTGCTTTTAGGTATATACGTGGGTGATATGAAAACTTGAGTCCACACAAAGCACACATGTGAATGTTTACAACAGCTGTTTTTCTAATCTCCAAATCTGAAAGCAAAGAAGATGTTGTTCAATAGGTTAATAGGTAAACTCACTGTGCTGAATATATAAATGGAACATTACTGCGATAAAAAGAAATGTTCCATCCAGCCAAAAAATATATGGATGAAATTGCTAATAAAAAGAAACGAGTTTTAAAATGTTGCATATGTTGATATCAATTATATGACCATCTGGGTAAGACTGAACAATGAGACAATAGGATGTTCAGTAGTTGCTGGATAACTGAAGACAGAGAAAGAGAGTTGAATAGGTTAAGCACAGGGGAATTTTTAGAGCATTGAATCTATTCTGTATGTTGTGTAATTGTAGACACATGACATTATACATTTGTTAAAACCCATTGAACTTAACAACACAAAGAGTGAACCTTATGTATGCAAGTAAAAAATCATTTACATTGTCAAGGGAATCCCACATAGAATGAAATTGTTGCAAATCTAACTATATAAAAATGTATAATATGCACTGGCAAGAGGGGCTGAGGGCAAAGGTTCTGAAAAAGTAGTATAGGCTATGAATGGAGCCTGTAAAATGAAGTCAAAAGAAACTGTGCATAAGTAAAGTAGTACACAGTAAAGCAGCATTCCACCATGTATGGATTAACAATTCTGATAATTCTATACATATACACTGGAATCAAGCAATTCATAGACAGATGGTGAACTCATGTGTAGGTGAATATAGATACAGAGGGTTGTATGTAGACATATTTCTAGACATTAATATGTACAAGCTTAGTATTCACACATATATTTCCTTATACTCTCTGCAGAGAAGGCCTAGACAAGGATCACAAATAGTGCCCAGACCTTGGAATTTAATACCATTTTCCAATAAGTGTCATCTTGGAGAAATTGCTGACTCTAGGAAAGAAATATGTAAGAAGCACCTGACACATTTTGTAGTACCAAAGAGTAAATAGGTACTAAAATATACCCCTTGATGATAGGGTTATAGTAAAGAGGTAGATTGCAGCTAAAAGAGCTCCCATGGCCAAAAGTGGAACAAACTGAACATCAAGAAAAGTAATATTGTATCACAACCCAAAGTATGAAATAAATGTCATGAATCCATCCTGATACAAATAAATTTTTGATTAAGTAAGTAAGAAGAGACAAATCTCTCATGCAGAAGAATTCAATAATTTATGTAGATATTGCTCTTTCTAGTCCATGGAGCATAAATCCCACTCTTGAAGACTTCCTCATGACTCTTTCCAAAGGGAACATTAGGAAAGGCAGAGAAATGAAGAAATTTATACTGGTGGAACCTCAAAACAGTGTTGATCAAGGTCAACATCAACAATGATAAGTCATGTTGATAGGACTCACCCTGGATATGATGTGATGAAATGACACTTTATCTCTGGTGTCTTCCTCCAGAAACCCATAAATTCAGTCTAATCATGAGAAGAACATGAGAAAATTCTAAGAGGGATACTTTACAATATATCTGATCTCCACTTCTCAAAATTATCCACGTTATCAAAGACAAGGTGAGTCTGAGAAGTTGTCACAGCCACAAAGGGAGTAAGAATTTATGACAAATAAATGTAAGGTATTATTTTGGATGGCAGATGTTAAGAACAGGGGAAAGAGGGTGAAAGGTTCTTAGAAACTATCTCTAAAATCATGCAATTCTTCTGTAAATTTAACGCTGTTCTAATATACTAAGTTTATTTATTAAGAATTAAAATTTTTAGTGACATGCAAAATCATAGAAACAGTGAACTCCAGGATTCAATCCAGAAACAATTACATGCCTTGTGCAAGCATATCACATTGCTCTAAGTCTCACATTCTTCGATCCTTAAATCAGAATAGTGAAATCGATTTCTTAGAGTAATTGAAAGAATTAAATAATGAATATAAAGTGTTTGATATTATGCCTAGTATTAATAGCTAGTATTTTATATATTATGATTCAACTACACACAGATTCACTCCCCACAGCTTCCCCATGTCCATTGTGCTATTTCCGTCCCTCATCATCCATGTGGGCTTTGACAACAGCTATACTCATATTGACCCAGAGTGATCATTCCTCAGGGCAAGACTTTTCATGATCATCCCCTTCTATAAGCCAGCACTAACTCTCCAATTACTCCAAACATAAATATCCCTCTTGAGGACAAAACCCAAGGATCTCTGTTATATGGCTGCTGTCAATCTGGCCAGTCTCATGTTCTCCTTTGCATATCCCTGCCTGTCATTGTTCATCAGATATTAAGAACAATTTTTAAAACCTCACCACACCTTCCAGTTATATTGTTCACACATTTGCATCCCTGTTGTTTCTTCCTGGAGTACTTCTACCCCTTTCTCCTCCTGAAATTACTCCAATTCCTCCTTCAAGGCTCCATATGATTTAAAGCTCCCTTGTAAAGCCTTCACTAATCTCCACAGAATGAGTCCACACTTTTCGACCCAACTTCACCAGGATTTCAGAGCCACCTCAGGATATTGGGTATAATCATTTCTATGTCTATTACCCCATTTAGATGTAATATCCTTAATATGAGGAACAAAGTCTTACTCATTTCTTTATTCTCAAATAATATTTAGAGCTCATCATGAAGTAATTGATGACTAAACATTTGTTGAATGACTAAAAGAAAAAAATGAATGAATGTGGTTAAAGAGATACTTTCAACAATTGTAGAGAAAGAACAAGTGAAACAAGGAAAAATACTGCTGAAAGATGGAATACCCAAGAGTGAGAGGCCAGAGGAGACAGATTGGAAAAAGAACATATTTTAGTGTTTTTGATATCTATTTCCACTCAGACTTTTTAAGAAGGCAGGACTTTGTATTTTAAGCTTTCTCTTTGGTCATAACCTGTTGATGCTCTTAAAGCTACTATCAATAAAAGGGGTCCATGGAGATGAAACATATTCCCTCAGCACCTGTGAAGATTGTGTACCACACCATGAAATTATCAAGGCAGAGTCCAAGTTCACCAATGCAGATTCTTCCTTGAATGTTGGATAAATTTGGAAGCTCTGCTCCCAGGAAGTAAAAGGAGATGGAAACACTCATGAGGACTCTAGAAAACAAAATTGTACTTTCTCTTCACCAGAAATTAGGAAAGTAGACTTGATATAGTGAAAGTGAGACATTTAGAGTTTCTGAGCAATTAGAGACTCCATTCCCATGAGCCACATTAATGAAGTATTATCTTGTCTCAATACTCCCTGAGATATTTACTTCTCTGGCAATAAGAAAGGAAAGCACAATGCAAATTGTGCCAGTTTTGTCCCTTGTGACAGTTTTGGATCTCCGTGTTCATTTCTTATCCCTCTAGATACCTACCTCCCAGGCAGAGGTCACCTCTCTTTAGGTGTGGGCTCTAGTATTGCCAGGTTTCCCATAATGATTTCCCTGTTGCTCATTCCAGATAAAGATTCTGGATACACTAAAATATACTATGTCTCTGATCTGTCTCCTCTGGAGTTGGCTCTCAAGAGTGGAGCCACCCTCTCTCAAGATTATTTCCTCTTGTCTCATTGCTTCTCCTTTCTCCCCCATAGTTAGGAATATCTGTTCAACTCATACAACCATTTCTTTTCTCAGTCATTCATTAAATATTTATTCAGAAATACTGTATGTTAAACCCACACTACTTTCTGGAAATGGAGAGGAGTATAATGTACTACATTTCCTCACAAACAATTTACAGTCTAAACAAGCCAAGAGACAAGAATGTAAATAAATATAACACCCTAAAGGGGGTACTGCATTCCTCGTGAATTTCAATTCCTTATGAATGATGGTTGGATTTTCTATTTCTTTCTTTAGGCTCTTGGGACTTTGATAGGGATTACATTGAACCTATAGATCATTTTGAGTAACATTGGCATACTTTTTTAAGCAGGTTTATTCACACACCATACACTTTTCTAAATTTTACAGTCAATGGCTGTTAGTTTAATCACATAGTTTTGCATTTATTACCACAATGAATTTCAGGATATTTTTATTACTCCAAAAAGAAAAATACCCTACTACTTATAACTCCCTATTAATGAAGCTTAGCATTGTTATGATACCTTTGTTACAATTGATGAAGATATTACAATATTATTGTTACCTATAATCAGATATTTTTTTATTTCGTATTTTTTAAAGAAGCTTTAGATTACATAAATCTTACTTAAAAAACATAGGTGAGGGAGCGGGTCAGGCCCCAAGGCAGGTAGGGCTGGGTGTCTGAGCTGCGGAGCTGCATTCCCCTCTGGCATCTGGGATGGATCTTTTCCCCAGGCTGCATGGGATTCAGGAATCTGGGTACATAGAACCACCACTCTAGACCCACCAAATCCTTGGTTACAATTTATTGTGTACGGTCTGCGTAACAGACTATGGGTCAAAGGCCTTGCATCCGAAGCTCATGGTCTTCATAGCAACCCCACAAGGCAAGGTGATATCCCTATTTTACCACTGAGAAAGGCTCACAACCGGAAAGACATGGAAATTGTGGATTCAAACCCAAATTTGAGTCCATTGTTACTGCATTTTAGAATTTGGGGTTTGACTTTAGTCCAGCCTCTGCCATCACTATTTGTGACTTGGGGTAACTTTGGGACCCTCATTTACTCATCTGAAAAATGGGATTGACTGTACCTATCTGAGTGGGCAGGTGTGAAGTTCTTTGCTGAGCAGTGCTTATCTCCTGTTTCCAGATCCTGCTTCTTGGCTTGCCTCTCATGGGGGGCTACAGTGCGGAGCTCCCACACACCCTCCAAAGAAAAGGGCAGCCAGAACGCCTGCTTCTCTTCCTTTCCCAGCTTCCCAAATGGAGGGGTTTAGCATCCCTGGTGTTGATTTTCTTTATGAAGTTTTCAAACTATGGGGAAGTTTTCAAACTATGGTGAAATTTTCACCCGAGTGACTTTTGAGAATAAGTCCTAACTCTAAAAGGAATTAGAAGCCTTTGAATTTGTTTTGTTTTAAATGTTTGTTTTTGTTGCTTTGTTGGGGGGTGGGTTTTACTTCACTAAGACTGACTTGGTGGGAGGGGGCTGTAGAAGACATAGGCCTGGAGAAATGGGTGAATTGCTAGAGATTGATCTGGCTGATGCATAAAAACTGACTGGTTAGATGAAGTGGTTTTGGCTTAGCAGGCCTCTAACTAAAATTCCCACTGAATCCTCTTCTGTTCACCTGGTACAAGGTCTGAATCTGTTCTCCTGGGTCTCGTTTCAAGGGCTTCAGAGCCTTAGAAGAAAATCTTAGGGCTGCTAGCTGAAGGCGGACAAACAGAGAGCTTAGAAAAGATAGGATTTCTGGTTAATCATAAATGTTGACATTTTAAAATAAAGCTGTTATATCACTCATTTAAATGTGTGTAATGGAATGTAACTGCCATGCTGATTTGATTTCTTTCATCATTCTTTCAAAAAAAAAATACTCAAACTAGCTTTTACTTAACAGTCAAAATTTTACATTGTTCTTTTTTCCTCCTTAAACACATATTTCCATTTTATTTTCTCTACAGAAGTTTTTTCTAGTATAAAAAATTTATGCTTGAGAAGGGACTGTGGCTCAATTAGTTGGGCTCCTGTTTGCCATATGGTAGGCCCAATGTTCATTTTTTCAGGGCCTCCTGGTGAAGGCAAGCCAGCCCAGGCAGGAGGGTGAGTTGACACAGCAAGATGACACAACAAAGGGAGACAAGGAGACACAGAAAAACACAAAGCAAATGGGCACAGTGAGCACAAGCAGTAAGGCAGGGATAAATAAATAAATAAAAATAAATGTTAAAAAAAATTATGCTTGAAATCTTTGGTTTATCATCCAACTTCCCCACAACAAAAGTGTGTACAGACATTAAAATTTAAACATTTTTAAGAATTGGATAGTAATCATAGTGTTAAGCATTTTCTTTTGGAATGAGTTATTACAATTATTAAATACACAGTTAATCAAAACAGTATAAATATATCACAATTTTGGTAACTTTTAAACATAAAAAGTTCTATTGGAAACTTACGCTGGTTGGAGCTTTTTTCTTCCCTGCATCCCCCCAAATATATTTGTTAGAATGAAACAGCAATTTTTTATTTGTTTTTGTGGATGTAAACATTGAAGAAGTTTACATGTAAATAAGTACACGTGAATTGAAGCTGTTTTTTTGCTGCAGTTTCACTGAATTCTTTGAACACCTGAATAAATGGGTCAAAGTAATCACAAGTGATATACTATTTTAAAAAAATAGGGGATTCTCATATGTCCCACTTCCTCCTTCTCCCACACTCTCCCACATTAGCATCATCCTTCATTAATGTGGTACATTTGTTAAAATTGATGAATACATATTGAAACATTGCTACTAAATGTGGACTGAGTTTACATTATAATTTACACTCTATCCCATACAATTTTGTAGGTTATGACAAAATATATAATGCCCTTTATCTGTCAATGCAATGTCATGCAGGACAGCTACAATTTCCCCAGAATACCCCCATATTGCACCTAGTCTTCCCTCTCTTTCCCCTTAGAAATTCTGGTAGATTTCACCTTTATATCAATGGTAAGAGTTCTTATTGCGAGAAAAATAATGTCTATAATAGAATAATAATAAGTTTACTTTAGCCCATTTTTCATTCCCCAATCTTGAGGATTTGTGATGGTGATGCCTACTCTGTTTCAAATTGAGATGGGCTTAGGTCCCATGGGGCAGATGGATGAATCTATCTCGTTTGTAGTTGCAGACACTCTCTGTTCCTTGGGATGAGCATTGTTCATCATCATCACCTTGTTATTTGCCCTGGGTGAGTCCAATGAACTTAGAGAGTAGGCATTGCAACTCTGCTGAAAATCAGGACTCACCTAGCACATGAACAGACCAAAGATTTAAGTCTCTGGGACATATATTTAACAAGTATAGTGCTAATTATAGGTTCAAATAAGAAAGATAATAGAGCCATGTGTAAGGAAACTATAAATGAGTCAATGTCTGTTACACTAAGGAGCATCAATTCCAGAGTAAGACACACTGACAGGTGCTGAATTCCTGAGCTTGTCTGCACTGCTTATAGTGTCTGGCTGTATAGCACCCTCAGAAAAACCACCGACTGAGACACTGATTACTATGGCAATCAAAGAAATACTGCTGACATATGCATAAGTGTAACCTCTGGAATGACCTACTGATTCATATTGAAATCTTTTAGCCATAAAAACTTATTTGTATTTAATATTTCCCCCAATTAGCCAAGGTCTCTTTCAGGGTGTATATGGGAATGCCCTATATTTTCTATGTGACTTTTCTGTAAACTAACACTTCTTTGAAGATAAAATGGAAAAAAATAAGACACTGGGGGAATATAAGGAAGAAATTATCACTATACATACAAGGCAACAAATCTTACAGTGATGAAAGACACAATGCCTAAACAAATTTTATACTAAATTTTTAAAATTATTTTTAATTTTATTTGTTATTTTTAAAATTATTATTCCATTTTCTTACTAACATATACAGTAATTTTCTTGGCTTCATTTTGGACAGGTTTTGAAACACAGAAGGGTAACAGCAGTGGCATGGGAGGATAATTGGTATGGGGTGTCAGTGATGTGGGGTCACATAGGAAGGGGTTCACCTGGGGCATGCCTCTAAGTCATATGAATATGTTCAATTATTCATGTGAAATTTTTTCAGTGGGTAGAGATTCACATGCAGAACTGTGTGAGAGAGAGTGTAGACTACAATGTGAACTATGGTCCATGCTTAAAGGCAAAGCCCCAGGTTGCCTTTATCAATTGCAATGATTGTGCCACACTAATGAAGGGTGTTTACGTGAGAGGGTGTGGGAAGTGTGGGGAGTGGGGCATATGGGAATCCCTATATTTTTTGTGTAACATTTATGTAACCTAAGTATCTTTAAAATAAATAAATAAATAAATAAATAAATAAATAAATAAATAAAGGGATTGAAAAGATGGGGGGAAAAAAAGAAATGCATCCATATGATTAGAGAAAAGAGACACATGTGATTGTACTGATGTCAACCAATCATTATAAATAATTATAAAACTATCCCATATGATAGAATCATTATGGAAAGAAATTTTAAATAGAGTTATGATAAGTAAATCCTTTCTCAAGGTCAATTTAGTACTGCCTAGAACCATACAGCAATTTATTTACCAATTCATTTACAGAAATTGAAGGTAAATAAATAAAGTTTGCATATAGCAATTTGGTAAGAATAGTTCATAAGGAAAAATATTGCAAACAAAACAAATGTCCAATAATTCTGATACTGCACAAAATATCATGCAGCCAGTAAGATAATGAGTAGAAATATATTTACTGACTTGTATAATTGATCACAAGTGCAAAAATTACACACACCAACAACATATACCATATGAAGGCAAATTGCATGGTATAGAAGTTAAGTGTAGAGACCAAGACTTAAGTGCTTGATTCACTGCTGACAGATATGCCCTCTGTGCCAGTTATTTAGTCTTTCTGGACCTAAATTTCTTCAAGTTCAAAATAGTTTGTCCTGTAAACTATTGCCTTGTAGGTATCTATTATATTAAGAAAAACTTTTCTTTTAATGTTGAAACAACCAAAAAACCCACCCTTTTCCCAACACTCACACCTATAGCTTTGCCTTCTTTTGTTTCTCATTTTCACTGCCTAGCCACTGAGACATCAAGTGATGATCGAGTGCTCAAAATTTATAAACTCATTTCATTTTATTGCCCTTCACCTTGTATTTGTGGACTAAAATGAAAGCAAGAGTGATTTCATTTATATTTTTTAATGTGGATTATGGAAACATTAGTGATATTGTATTTGATTTAACAAGAAGCACCCTTACACATTCTGAAAATGATATAATTCACTATTATAATTCAGATGCCTTATGTCTTATAAATTGAATGTCTTATGTCTCATAATAAAGTACTAAATTGTCTTTTTAAAAAAATGTATCTAGTAATTCAAAACAACTCCATTCTTTTTCCAATTCCTAATTTCCTGTTGTTTATTAACATTTGAAAAGGCACATCCCCTAGAATGTTCTAACATCCCCAGCAACTAGTACTAGAATAGAAAATTTAGTGAATATATCAATGAGAAAGTCAATCAAAAGCTTTAAGGCCACACATACATGAGAAAATCAATATAGCACCAGTGAAGTGATAATTCAATAGCTCTGACTATAGAAAAGCCAGACATGAGATCACTGCACTAAATGAGATATCTAGAAAGAAAAGAATGTTTGTCTTATCCTTGGAATGCTGAACTAGAGATAGGGGCAGGTAGAGAGCATTTGCATCTTGGAAAGCCTTGATGTTCTGTAGTAGAATTTCCTAAATTTCTCATTAAACTCTCATTTTGTTCTCCAAGAAATTTAGTCAATTGGTAAAGGCAGAGTTGGAAAAACTCATCATTCAAGGATGAAGTCTTGAAATATCACATTAAAAAGGTCTGTACTGAAATTTGTAATTCTGGTAGATAGACTGCATATATGATATCTGTTCAACACCTTTCTCTGTATCCATATCTTTTGCAATGTTATGATTCAGCTCCACACATCAAGAGGTAGAATCTCAGGAATTTGATGTATCTCAGGTGTTTGGGCTCCCATCTACCATATAGGAGGTCCCAGGTTCAATTCTTGGGGCCTCCTGGTGAAGGTAAGCTGGCCCGTGTATCAAGCTGGCCCAAGCAGCAAGCTGGCCCACACAGAGTGCTGGCCTGTGTGAAGCGCTGACCCATGCCAGAGTGCTGGACCATGCAGGAGTGCTGGCCCACATGGAGTGCTGGCACTGCAAGATGACACAACAAAAAGAGATACAGAGGAGAGACAACAAGAGACACAGCAGGCCAGGGAGTTGAAATGGTGCAAGATATTGAGCACCTCTCTCCCACTCCAGAAGGTTCCAGGATTGGTTCCCAGTGCCACCTAAAGAGAAGAAGAGAAGACAGGCAGACACAGAACACAAAACAACTGGACACAGACAGCAGACAGTGGGGGGTGGGGGGTAGAGAAATAAATAAATAATAAAACCTTAAAAAAAAAGTGAGGTGGCATCTCTTTCTCCACTTTTGAATCAGGGTGGAATGATGATGTTTCCTTTGTTTTGGCCAGTAGAATATGTCAGAATTGACACTGTGCCTCCGGAGGCATTATGGTGGTTCTGCTGCTCTCCTGTGGAGTCCTGACTCAGCCATGCAAAAAAGTCCAAGCTAGCCTGCAAGAGAATGAGAGGACATGTGGAAGAGAAGCCTGTTATTCCAGTAAAGTTCACCCTAGCCCAGCCTACAACCAATAGGTCCACCATGAATGAGACAGCTTAATCGAAAATATCAAAACCACCCAGCTGATATCATTTATACATGAACATATATAAACAATAAGTGTATAGTAAAAGTTGTGAACTTATAGAGCAAACGTGCATAATATCATACTGTTGTCCCATACATCAACCCATCACTAACACCTTGCATTGTTGTGAGACATTTGTTAAAAATTATGAAAGAATATTGTCAAAATCTTACCACTAACTATAGACCATATCTTATATTTGGTGTATTTTCCCCCATTAATAATAGGGTGAGTTGAGGGAAAAATACACAAAATGTAAAATACTTTGGTTAGTAGTAATATTTTGAGGATACTCTTTCATCATTAATTAAAAATGTTTCACAACAATCAAGGTATTGGTGATGAGTGATGTATGAGAGCCCTTTATGATGTTATATACGTTTGTTTTGTAAGTTCACAACTATTACTATACACTTACTGTTTATGTATGTTTATGTTTGAGTGATATAC